>JAHBCN010012511.1:0-26343 GCA_019359885.1 Listronotus oregonensis
CTTTATCATTCCCGGATATCGTTTTCATCAATTCCAAGTTTACTATTTGTAAAATAAATAATTTAGTTCAATTTAGTTACTAAAATTTATTTACCTTTTTCCCTTTTGGGAGCTTTTTTTGGTTATAATTATTCACATAAAATTTAAAAATGTCTTTTTTTTTTTTGGTTAAAAAAACCCCTGGTTATATTTTACCAATGATTAAAACTAATGTCATAAAAAAGATATCTTTTGGGGGTATTAAAATTTTCCGGCAAATTGATGAAAAAATAACCGCGATTTTGGGCACCTCCCATGAAAACGACATCTGGCGGCTATTAAATCATGTTTAAAATAGATTAAGTTATTAAATATTTATTTTTTTCGAAAATTAATTATATAAACCTTTCGCAGAAGTGGTACTATCGATGAATAAAAAATTTCAAACTTAGAAATAAGTATAAAAAGTGTTTTTTTAAAAAAAAAAATTCTTGGAGTTTTAAAATCGAATGGTTAAGGGGAATAATCATGGAAATCAATAAAATGACAGTTAAATAACATTAAAAATTCATATAAAAAATAAAAAAATATATTTAAAAATGTAGCATTAACATTTTTTTAAAAAAAAAAATTCTTTTTGTTAGAATGATTTTTTTATTCCAAAAAAAAATGGAATTTGGTCCGATAATGAAAAATCACAAAAAACTTGAGTCTAGGGCTTTTCAATATCAACACTAATATATACTTTACTTGAAGGCTTTTAGCCATTTTCTCTATTAAATCACGGGACTACACTTTAGTCTATTAAAAAAAAGCTTTTCTTTTTAAAACCCCAAATTATTAAAAAACTTTGGGAAAAAGGAGGAACAAACGGTAAAAGGTAAGAAACGTAAATTTTTTTTTTTCTTGTTACGTCAAATTTGAAAGTTCGCCTATCCCCCCGAACGTCATTCCATTTTTTTTCTTTTAACCTTTTAATTTTTTCCTTTTTTGAATTTCCAACTAGAGTTAAAAATTAAAAATTTATAACTATTTCTGCCAGTTTTCCCACATTTAAAAAAAAACTATTTAATTTTTATTTTTTTATCTAATAATAGTTTAATTTGAATCAAGCATGATTTATCGAAAATTTCACCACAGGACGCTGCAATCGATTCATTTCCCCACCATATACTTCCCCTTGCCAATACCGTGATGTGATAATGAAAGGCATATAGTTTTTTGCTTTTTGCGAGAAACCCTTAAAGTCAAAGGGGTATGCTACATAAAATATGTTTAGAATATCAAGAAGAATGCAAATCTCCAATAAAAAAATAGGGAATTCATTTAAAAGAAGATAGTAGAACCACGCCCAGACTTTCTAAAATACCCTGCATAGGTGAAAGGAAGTAAAAAAAAAATTGTTATGAACCACTAAACTTTTATTCTAAACTTGTTTTTTCTAAACGTTAAATAAAAAAGTTAAAGGGGGGTTACATTTATAACCGTACATTTTATAATAGATTAATGTTTTTAAAATCGGAATATAAAATTTTTTGTTAAATAGTTTTACAAGAAGACCTTTCCTTAATTCTTATTTTTAACATACTTCATTTATACCTTCCTTTTTTTCCCAGAATGATGTCTATTCATCAAAAGGTATAATTAGAGAAACACTAACTTCAGTTTTATCTATAACACGTCAAAATACCTATTAGTTTTCCGTTAACCAACATATGTCTTTTTATCTTAAAGATATTTTATCTTTTAAAGATGTATATCGTACAACATCTGGGGTATGGGGGCTAAGGTGTCAAAAGTCCAGCCCTTTTTTGCCTACTAATTCTGTTTTAAAAGACAGTTCAAAAATGTGGAAGTTAGGGAAAATAGCTAAATATGAGCAAATAAATACACTGTGTCCTAAAATTAACTCGTGATTTTGCTAAGGGCTAAAATGATAACCCTGAAGATAGTTTTTCTGATAAACCATTTTTTGTTCTTAAATGTAAAATTATTTAGCTTACCTTTTACAATAAAGGTATTCTAGTTCGATATCGATAAATGGCATCTTTTTAAGTTAAATTTAGTTTCAAAAAAAGTACACCAACCAAAAATGCAATTAGAAATGCAATTTTAGAATAGTTTTCAGTTTAGTTAAGCTTAAAATTAATATATGTTATTAAAAAGTTCTATTAGCCTTAAAAAATTGATATATTTATTTATTAATAAATTTCATACTCCATTAAAAAAAAAAACGTATTGTATCTCACCTTAAAACATTGATTTTTTAGGTAGCACTCAATTATTTAACTAAAATAGTTAAAAAGAATACATATTATCAATACTGACTAAGAGTATTTTTTTGGTATAAATATACATTACTACCAGTATTGCAACAATTTTGCTATTAAGTCAAAACGCATAAGGCATCACATTTTTTAAAATTTTTTAAACAAATTTACACACACCTCTGCAATGTATAAATTTTAGTGTTTTTAAACCTACTTGTTCCCCTTAAAAAATCTGTCTGGTTTCAGGTTTAAGAGGACATTTTTTCATGTCTATCCACACCATGTCAAACAGTCTAAAAATATCTTATGAAAAAGGTATAATTTGGCCAACAAAAAATGTGACAAAAAATTTTTTTATGACTAGACGATCCTTTCATTTTTTTCCACTGTCGGATCCTCTTACTTCTAATTGGATCAAAATAGATTGGTATCAGGTTTCTTTTCAGTTTTTTTAGGATTTTTACACTAGACACTACTTTCAAAGTTTATAGTAATATATATATATATATATATATATATATATATTTTAAATTTTCGTAATTTTCACTAATAGGATGCACTGATAAAATAATATGTTTGTATATGATGTAGATTAGGGGCCAACTTAATTAAACTTAATATCTGTTCTTGGACCTCTATTATTTTTATTATATAAACATATTTACTTTACTTTTTCACTTTAATGTTAAGTGAAGACAAAAACGGCATACCTACCTGGTTATCGATCATTAACCTTTTTTTTAATCTCTTTAATTTCACTGTAGCATTATTAAAAGTTGAAGTGGAAGTTGGTAACGGTCAGCAGTCTGTGTTTCTTATTATGTAAAAATCTTTTGTCTAAAGACATAGGATTGAAATCTGAATGATGCTTGGATAGGGTGACAAAATAAGAAATTAAACAGAAGTTAATGAGTTATTTAATGCAAAATATTCTAAAAATCATATTTTACAATCAACCCTGTTTATATAATATTCCACAAGTTTAAAGAAACTGACTTAGTGAGTGATTTACCAAGAAGTGATCGACCTTCTGCTTTAAGCAAAAATAAAAAAATAGATTTTTTGTTGTCTATTTAAGAATTCACATACCTCAAATTTTTCGGCTAAGATAACGATCTGCCGCAGTCTACTATTCACAGGTTTATGAGAAATGAAAAATATCACCCATATAAAATAGGCCTAGTACAAGAACTTTTAGAAATCTTTAGTTTTGTAAGGAAATAATAAGAAGGTGTGATCAAAATAATACCTTTTTCACACAACATTCTCTTCCCCTAATAAAGCAACATTTTGTTTAAAGGGCGTTGTTAATGGACAAGAAAATCCACACTGGACACAAGAAGCACATACTTAGTATTCTAAAAAAATGAATGTATTGGTAGGCATTATCAACAATAAAATTTTGGAGCGATACTTTTTCAAAGATCATCTCAAAGCCAAACGATAATTACATTTTTTGTCGATTCGGATTCCTTCTTTAGCAATAATTTTTCCAAATGCGGTCGATCCAGATATACCCAATGAAAGAATAAGGTTTCAGCAAGATGGTAACCCTCCACATTTTGGTGTAAAATTTGCAGATATCTTGATGAAATTTTCGGGATCGTTGGATTGGTCGACAAGGTGCTACTGAATGGCCGCCTAGATCTCCTGATTTAACGCCGCTGATTATTTTTGTAAAAATTACCCTTTAATAATAAATATGATTAATAACACATAAAGTATGACATAGGACCCAATACTCCTTTTTGAAAATCTTTTGACAGATGTACTTGCATTCATTTTGAGCTGTTTAGTAGTTAATACCCTCTAGACTTTTGTTACAATTTCCTTTATACTCAGTTCAATTCATGCAGCGGGAGCCTTTTATAAAAAACGGGTGTATATTTTCCTGTTTTCACCCCTGAATAAACTTGGTATATTAGAAATATCTGTAACACGTTAGACAGGCGTGGTTTTATTATTAAATAGTATTTATACAGGGTGGTAAGTTAAGCGTTAGTGGTAATATTTTAAAAATTGGGCTTGTATAAACAAAAAAAAAAAAGGGAAAAAAAAAAATAAAAATATTTAGCTTCTTCGATATTGCTGGCACAAGAGTTCTTTGTTGAAAAAAATCTTTAAAAGGATAATCAAATTGTATTTTATAATAAAGATTAGCTAAAGTTTACTACAAGTTTACAACACCTTCCAAAGAATAGATATAATTTTTTTAGTACGACTGTATACCATCTACTTTTCTTGGCTGAGATAGACTTTATAAATAATGCAAAACTTAGCCAAACAATCAAAACTGACAACTGTTACGATGGTCTAGGATGCCTACATCAAAACATTTTATGGGACCTTTTCTTTAAATGACCTTTTACGTTATTCAGTGTAACTTTTAAATATACAGGATGTATTATAAAAAAGCTTGGAAAATTTTCTCTTGGAGTTCGGGAATTTGACATCGGAATCGATTTGCATGGGTCAAAAACACTTTACTCAAATTTTTCATAAGTAATAAAGAACATTACCAATATAAATAAAATATGGATTATTTTAGAGGTAAAGTTTTGTTATTTAATATTTTGCAAACAACAAAGGAAGAACATGTTTAATGTAGGTAGTACAACTTGATATTTCGCTGTAAAAATGCTTATAAAAAACTTGGGATCTGATTTTAACATTCTATCGATAACGTCGTTTGTCAAATTTGGGACTTAGTGTATAAGTATTTTTTCATAGAAAAAAGCGCGACTAAAATTACGAATCGACGGGTCTGGGCATTTTACCAAAAAATAACTTGTTTTTAAAAGGGTAAGGTCTTTAGTTGGAGACTCCCCTGAAATTTTTATAGTTAAAACATTAAAAATCTTTTCAGATATTAAAAAAAAAATCCATAAATATCCCATATTTTTCTTAAAAAAATTAACTGGTATGTATTGGCTGGCTACTTGAAACCGTAGACATTTTTTTTCTACCTACAACAAGAAATCCCAATTGTACATCTACAGAAACTTACGTTATTTGAGTCAGTCTTAAATGTTCGAATAATTTTATGGTAGGATTCATAAGGTGTCAAATTCTTCATTTTTTAGATTTCCCCTTTTTAAAAAAATATCTTATTTCCTTTGAGATAAAAAATGTCCTTCTTGTTTTGATAAATAGCGTTTAAAAGCATAATATCTAGATATGGTTTCCATCATAAAAAGTAGAATTTCTGATCTGATAACCTTTAAATTAATGTATCGTAAAAAGTGACTATTTTACGGCAACTCGTAACTTTACTTACATGATTGTACACAGTACATGATAAAAACCATGGAATATAATTATGCTAATTTTATAGTTTGAGTTGACACTAATAATGTCAGAGAGTGAAAAAGATTCAGTAAAGAACATTCCAAAATACTCATAAAAGGTAAAATAGACATTTTTTTCTTTTTTTTTTTAATTTCATTAATTTCTTCTTAAATATAAGTAAATAAAAGTCTTCCTGCTCTGTTTACATTACCTTTAAAAATGAGCTACTAAGTGTAAGTTAGGGGCAACATAAAAGTAATAACAATATTTGTTTTTCGGATTTATAAGTTTTTTTAAAGAACCCTTTTTGCTCAAATTTTATAAAAAAATATATACACTTGAAATAATGCCCAATTTAAATTACAGAGTTACTAACCAAACATCTTAATTTTTATTAAATCTTATGCAACACTGTACGCAATATGATATAAGCTAAATTCTGCACGTCAAAAATACTGGCGGCCATTTATTGTATCTTCCATTTTGTCAATACAAAGTGTACTAGTTATATTTTAAGCCTTGGTTTGGGCTGTTGGGTTTAATAAACCTGACGTTTCTACTAAAAAAGTAAGACGTTTTAACTATAACCACAGTCATTTCCATGCAATGATTTATTACGATTTTCGATGCGTATAATCAAGGCAGAAGTACATTGATCAATTTCTTCACTCTTGCCTATGAAGCCCCATCCTTTTCCACTGTAAAACGCAAGTAAAACGAATTTTCATCCACTCTAATATTTAATTTCTTAAACCATCCTGTAGTTCTGATTTGGATAACAAGGGCAGGTCAAGGCAAATATCTCTTACACAAGACCTTAAAGTAATCTTGGATTCGGACGTCAAAAATCTTGCCCAGTTTATTGCCTCCCATACAGTCATGTTTGTTATCATTGAAAAAAGTGGGCCCAAAATGCTCATTCGTTACATATGAGCGGCCAAGTTCTCCAAGACAAAAAATAATTGTTTAATCTTGTGGGTGTTACTTTTGAGAGTAACCTTAACTGACACAAGCACATTACATCCATAGCCTCAGCAGCTTCAAAAAGCTTGTATTCCTTTTCGAGCCAGAAATATTTCTCTTCTTCTAGTCTGTATCCCCAGATCAGACCGTTTTAGAAGGTTGTCCTTTCGTCGGGGGAATGGCGCCTCCTACAACACTTAGCATTTTTGACTCCATCCAGAAGCTGTTCATCCTTTTAAAAGATCCCACACTTCCCAGGAAAGCTTCCTGGTCTTGCCCACCGACGAGCTGTAGGGGTTTTTTTCCAACTTTTATAGGTATTTTCACGGCCTCTGCTTCAAACAGTTGGCCAGTATAATTTCCCCTTTTTGGCAGCTCCCAACAGACAAACATGTAGTGCCTCTGTTATGCATCCTTTTACAGTCTAATTTGGGGCCCCCAAATTTCCACTTTGTTTGTTCCTTCATTCCTAAAGTGTCCAGACTATGGATCTGCTACCAGCAGAATTTTTTCCTTTTCCTCCAAATTTTAAATAATTAAGTCTCGTGTGAATAAACTTCCCTATTACCACACTTCAGACACTCACGGTACGTTAGTATAGGCCTTAGCCTTCGTGGACAGTCCCAAAAAAAATCGTAGTTCTGGTTCTGGGTCCCATCAAGTCGTGAAGGTCGTCCAAAATTTGTGTCAGAAAACATTGATGCTATGCAGAAACTTATCGGGATAGTCATGTGACACACTGTAAAGCTGAGGCAACCTTAGGCATTAGTACCCCCAGCACATATCAAATACTTTATGGTCATTTAAACGTAAAAACGGTTCGTTTTTTGGTGGATCCGACATAATTTGCCAAATCTTTTAAAAATGCCCGTGTCGATAGAAGCAAACAAAATCTTAAGGAGTACAATGGCGGTGCTTTAAAAAAAGTATACAAGATTGTAACAGATAACGATTACAATAACACTAAAATCTTGGGTTTCATTGTGTTTATTTGTTAATTGATAAAAGCGTTTCGGTTAGTGAATCTCCAACCGTTTTCAAGTGGTACTTAAAACTATTCTTAAAAGCTACGACCTTATATACTATCCGTTGTTCACCGAAGTTGACCGACTTGTCACGGTTCAGAAACGGCAGCCAGTTTTGGAATTTTCAAACTTCGGTTTCGTTTTACGAACAAATTTTTGAATATTCGAGAACGGGCCCCGAACTGTATCGCGGTAAACCCAAAACTTTTAATCGTTCTCGCGGGTTCCCGGATTATCGGACATTTGAAAATCTCGAACCCAATCATAATCCACCGATAAGGACGGTCTGAAACTGTCCCAATGTAGTCCTAGAAAAACGCGAACTCAGAATTAAAAAGTCTGAGAACAGTTCTTTAAAACCCGAACAGGCAATTTTGAACTGCGCAAGCGCCGGACGGTTCTAGAACAATAATTTACCGAACCCGAAAATAGCTCAGGTTATCTGACTGCCGTTGCTGAACCGTGACAAGTCGGTCAAGCTTCAGTGAACAACGGATAGTTTATAAGGTCGTAGCTTTTAAGAAAAGTTTTTAGTTATCAAATGAAAACGGTTGGAGATACATCACTAACCGGAAGGTTGTGTATCAATTAACAAATAAAGACAATGGAAGTCCAAGATTTTATTGTTTTTGAAACCATAACATTGTCTAACACTTTTAAAGAAAAGATGACGACTAGCTAAAGACTAAAAGTTCTTCGCTCTCAAAGCACTTGAAAACGTGTTTTTTTTTGGAAAAACTGGTCATACGTTGCCTTTAAAAGAATACATCGGCGGTTCATTCTTTATTAAAACAATGCCAATAGTCACATAGCTCGCCGAACTTCAACTATTTAAGAAGAAAAAAATCGAATTAATGGGTCATCGTGCGTATAGTTCTGATTTGGCACCAGATGACTTCGTTTTGTTTCCGTACATCAAGAATAAATTGTGCGGATGATTTTTTTCGGCAAAAGGAGCTGATGATGCATTACAAACACCGAGTTTTTTAATTGTGTTAATAAAATAGAAAAAATGCTTTATTAAGTGGTTCGAATCCATACTTAAGTATATAGGTCACAAAGGAGAGTATTAAAAAAAACAATAAAGTAGTTTTTATTGACAAATTTCCTTTTTTTATTATTAGGTTTAAAATACAAATAGTGCCCCTCGTGTTAAACGCAAGTGATCTTTGTACGTACTTATAGGCCAATTTTGTGTTTGTATAAAATGTTTGGCAATCGCCGTATAAATCTTATTATCCCTTATAAAATTTTATAGTCAGATGTTAAACGGGATCATGACGAATTAGACATTAGACACATTAGGCAGCTGCACGGATGTTTAACAATAACCGCCCCCGTGCGCCTTTGTGTGAAATACTAGAAATAATTTTGTCTAATTATCCCAAAAATGGGGTTTTAGTATTCAGCAAGTCTAGGAAAATGTATGGGATAATACCTTTTGGGGTGAATACATTTTTGGGTCTACGCGGTGTCAACACAAATTTTAGTTGTAATGGATTATTTTGGATTAAAGATAAATCAAAGTTGTCAACATCTATCACGTGGTCATAGAAAAAAATATATTAACACGTCAAAGCATCACTAGAATGTTCATATTAAATAGAAAAGTAAACAGATTTACATCCATTTTTATTTCTAAGAGTCCAGTAGCGTACATTGACTACAACAAGTCGTGGGAAGGGTAATTGTTTAATTTAGTTTATTTATAAATATAATATAGGTAACAAATTTAATTATTTTCCAACATTATTCAATTTGTTTCAAAAAGTTGGCAAGCCTGACTCTCTTGCCCTCCCTTTAAGCATATGCCATTCTGGAAGTCAAATTTCTATATTCTTGGGGTTTAAACTAACAAAAAAAAATATTTTCTATTTGATTTAAAACTTAATCTTGAATATTTTTTCACAAAATATACTTTATTTTGTATCAAAAAACGAACAAAAGAAGCAAGAAAATTGTTTTTTTTTGTATTCAAAGTAATTGTTTAACCACAACTAACTACAACTAACCACAACTAACCACAACTGTAGTCTACAAACATATTTGAGTGTAAGAATAAAAGTGAAAGCCTTCGCCTTGAAGATCATTGAAAGGAAACTTCTTTTTAGCTGCGTTGGAGCCAAATGGATTTTGAATAAGCATCACATTGGCAAACAACTGTATGTGCAATGACTTTAAAACAGCTCTGTAATTGCTATGTAGAGTAACAACTAGGTCTAAGTTAGCTAAGGATGGTATAAAGACCCAAACACAATAGCAGAGTCCAAAACGGTCAATTTAGTATTGATACCAGGACATACTAGTATTAAAATACCAAAGACAATAAGGCGGCAGATAAACTGGCAGTGGCGTTTAGCAATAACATATACCTTTATTAAGGAATGTAAAGGTCTAGAGGTTAACTTTGGAACCTACAGAATCGATTTTGAGTTACTCAACTTCTCAGAACCGGACTTGGGACGAATGCTGTATTTGCCACATACAATCGAACCGATTAAGGGGCTTATACCTTAAAGGATGGTCCCCTTTTTTAAAGGGAACTGCCCTACAAAGGCCAGCGCTGGTTGAATGCGCAGTAAATCCATTCATGAAAAAATAAACCTATTTGGAAACCATTTTCCACTTTCTGCTTCTTATTTAGGCAATGGTCAAATCTTATGCCGTGTTTAGCGCCTCAAATATTAAAAAAAGAATTCCGAATGAAAATACACCTTAAGTGATATTTTTTTTCCTATTTAAATACGACTAAAACAATATTTTAACTCGTAAAAAATATTTTATTTTATTTGATTATTAATTATTTTGAAACCTAACATTTTTTAGGATTGGATAGTCCTTTAACTTGTTGTTTAAAAAATATATATATATATATATATATATATATATATATATATATATATATATATATATATATATATATATATATATATATATATATATATATATATATATATATATATATATATATATATATATATATATATATATAAGTAGAATCATAAAGGGATCCCCCAGAAATTATCTAAATAAACATAAAATTTAAATGTCAGTTCAACTTTTTATTTCCCTATCTAAACTTTCCCTAATTGTAAGCTTATCCAGGAGCTAAAAACAACAATAAGAAAAAAAAAGAACATTCAAACAACGAATCAAACACAAATTAGATTTTTAACTTACAAAATATGTAGTTACTCCTCTGAGGTCAAGAAGACACTGGAGGGTGGATCGCATAAATTAAAATACACATATGTATATAAACAATTACAACACATCATTTTTTATTTTTTATGTCACTATTTAAAAATTAACAAACACAGTGACATAAAAAATAAAAAAATTTAATGTGTTGTAATTGTTCTTTATATATTTATGCGTCCCGGGTCTTCGACGTAGGAGAATAATAGAATAAAATCTAATTATTTATTTGATATTTTTTTTTTGATGTTTTTCTATTGTTGTTTTAATATTCCTGATAACCCCCCCAATGGGCGGGTAAAATTTTTTTAAATTTTAAAATATTAAATTTAATTTTTATATATATTTATATAATTTATAATTTTATTAAAATATATTTAATAATATATATATATATATATATATATATATATATATATATATATATATATATATATATATATATATATATATATATATATATATATATATATATACATCTAAAAATTTAAATATTATCTTAAGATACAAGATATTCAGAACACCAAATTATTATGAATGTAATTGACGGAAGTCAAAAGTTAAATAAAATTCAATTAAGAAAGTATGTGTAGATATCAGGCCGAGTAAATTTGATTTATGTACTTGTTTGTTTTTAAGTGATTATTTGATTAATTTTAATTAGTGACTGCTGGCGCCATAAGAAATACAGTTGGTTTTACGTGCTTGCTAAGAGTAAACGGAAAGTACAAGTAAACATGTTTTATTTTGGTAAAATAAAGATTAATTTAATGCCTGATATTTAACTTAAGTAACTTATTAGACACGTTTCTATAATAAAAATATATATATATATATATATATATATATATATATATATATATATATATATATATATATATATATATATATATATATATATATATATATATATATATATATATATATATATATATATATATGTATATATATATATATATATATATATATATATATATATATATATATATATATATATATATATATATATATATATTTGCAAAAAAATGACACACTAGAAAAAAACGAGAGGACAGTCCGAGAGGTGTATCGAGTTATGGGCTCCCACTTCGCGTGCTTATAGTGTAGGTAGGTACCAACCAAATCCCAAAATTGTAGGTGCCAACTCGGCTTCGTTTTCGAGAAATTGCTAGTAAAAAAAATTGACCGATAAAGGTCCAGAGTGTTTCATTGTGTATTTTTATATATTTTGTCCCGCTGTTACTTTTGTTACAAAAATTTTTGCAAATAATCTTTTTTTAAATAAATAATATGCAAGAATATTTTGAAATTTAATAATTAACAATTATTAAATAAGTTATTAAGCAATACACCATTTAACACAAAATTATTTAGAGCGAAAGAGAGTTTTAAGCAATTTTTTTATTTTCCCACATTTTTTTTTTCAATTTTACTGTAAAACAAGATTATACTTGTTTAATAATAACAACTGCAATTATTGTAAAAAAAGCTCACATTTCTTTCTCAATAACAAACGTTTTAACAATAACAAAATTTAAAATAAAAAAAAACACACAACTTCGATGGGTCTCTAGACGGTTCTGGTACGAGTCCCGTCAAAATTGTTTATTTTTTTTTTTTTTTAAGTTTGTTTTGTTAAAATTTATAACATGTCATAAAAAAAAATAAAAATTAAAAAATAAATTTCATGCGCCTTTATTGATTAAAATTTACGAAAAGAATGTCAATTTTTTTTTTGACTGACGATTTCTCGAAAACGAAGCCAAGTTGGCACCTAAAATTTTGGAGTTTGGTTAAAACCTACCCACACTCTGAGCATGCGAAGTGGGAACCCATAACGCCATGCACCTCTCGGACCGTCAACTCGTTCAATTTTACCTGTTTTTGACATATAATAGGTCGAGATATTGATAAAGACTAACCGCGTTTTTAATAATAACAGTTGCTATTCTAGAGATTTTATATAGTCTAAGTCCTGGCTTTTAAAACATTTTCGAAATTAAATCTAACAATAAGGCCAAATGGTAAATACTGACTGCAGTTCAAGGGGCGGTTAAATCACAATGGATTTTCAACAAGGCGTGAAATCCGAGATGCATTCATTGTTATTTTTTTCGTGAATTTTTATAATAGCTACTAAAATTAAAATATAGAAAATTAAAATATCATTAATTATTTCTCTATATAAACAATAAAACTCTTTTTCTATCCCAGAAAAATGGTTGAACTGGAATTATTGTTAGTACCGAATAAATTACTTCTGCTGGACTAAAAAAAAACTTCACCAAAAAGGTAGAGAACACTAGCACATCAAGATTTTTATGTTAAAGCTTGCAATTTTGAAGAATAATAAGAAAATTTTAATCCAATCTACATAGAAAATTTAAAACTTTAGGTGAAGAGGGCTAAGGGACTATTATGTTCTTTTTACTATTTAATGTTATATCTAATTACGAGTAGTTACATACTTTTACTGCACGAAATTCCTTTACACTATTAGATATTGTTCTGCGTTTCTGACAGCATCCGATATTACTCTTAGGGATTTCTTTACAGTTCATTTAAATAACTCCAAACATCATACTTTGTTGCAGTAGTCCAACCGTCTCCGCCTCCTTAAAACCTTCTAGTCTTTAAGACCTGTATTAATAAACAGCCTTCTACTTTTCTTTAAAAATCCACGTTTGTAATTGACTTGGTTAACATTACTTACAAAATCCTCTAATATTTACAAGCAATTTAGAATTCCTAAACTAACTAATAAATAACCTTAATATAAAACACACTTTTCTAGTTCCACACAAGTATTACTATATTTCATTCAAACGAAACACTAGTGTATTTATCCTGCTGTTATATATACGATCGTGTTCTTTGTATTCACCAATTATTACATCCAGAACCTAACATAGGTCTTTAAAAAAAATTATAAATAAGAATAAAATGAATAATGCCTTGAACACAAAACGAATAAATTTATTATATTAGTCTGCTTAGAATTTTCCTACCCAAGCGCACAGAAGCCATATTGCTTGTATATCAACGTCTAAAATTTCATAAAATCAAATTTACCTTCTTTTGTACTCGGATACAAGATATTAAAGTTCATTCTTACGGCTTTTCCGCGTTAGAATATTAAAATATTCTGACATATGTTTTCAATTATTTTAAATATGTTAAACCGTGCTTAACGGCAACCAGGTAGAATACGTATTCTTATTTGCAAAATGTATCATTTGTAATAACTGAAACAATAAAATTTAAAGTTTTAGAGGATATAAAGTGTTCTTCAATATTTACAAAATGGCATAAAATCATCTATAGTTGACAGATTTATGACTGATATCTCTATGTAGTGATACGGAAAGCACACAAATAGGCAAATTGCATAATAATCGATAAGGTCGTGCATAACATTTCAAGCTACCAGTTTTCCGAGGATGAAAAACAAATCCTAAGTAAGGGTTTTAACTACAATCACTCCAAAGAATGTACCAAATGAGAACATTATTTCGAACATTGAAGCAACACTAGATCAAAAATCAAAAGAACGAGCCGAAATAATAAGACAAGAGGTAGCCCGCGTCCTCAGAACCAGCAAACCACCAAGACCCAATATAAAAAGATTAGAAATAGAAGCCCTAAACAACCTCAAAAACAACCAGACCATTACCATACTACCAACAGATAAAGGAAACATAACAGTTGTTATGAACACCTAAGATTACAAAAACAAGATGACTGAAATCCTTTAGGACAGGGGTCTCCAAACTTTCCAGCCTTAGGGCCATACTGATTACTCCAGTAAGTTCCGAGGGCCAAAACCATATTATCATTGTTGCCGGTGGTAAGAAGTAAAAACCAAGTCCACTGATGAAAAAAGTCCGAAAAAGTACACAACGTTTTAAAAAGGGTGCAAATCGGACTAAAGTCCGCAAAACGGCAACACTGCATATTATTAATTTTCCTGTCATTATCTGTAATTTCTAGATTAGTCGTAGAGTACGAGCCATGAGGAGTAACGTGACACGACATCTGGTGGACACAAGCGGAAATAGGTAGTACCTTCTATCGCTAACAGATGGCGCTAATAGCACGTACAGAATAATCTCGTTGGTTCGAGAAAGTTCTGTTTGTCTTCCACTCACTTCTAGTTGGCAGTAATTGGAATATATAAGAAGGCTAGTGGCGCAACCACAAGTCAGTTCCTATGACACTGTTGTTAAATAGAATATTGCATACATCTTTACAACAGTATTTTGATTTGAATTGTTGCTTTTGTGTGTGAATTAATAGTATGGAAAAGAAGCGAAAAATTGATAGTGAATGCAGAAAATTCAAAGATCAGTGGAACATTCAGTATTTCGCAATTGAGTCCAGTAACAAGGCGCTATGTTTGATTTGCAATGAAAGCATAGTCGTTCTCAAAGAATATAACATTGAACGTCATTATGAAACAAAACATTTTCAAAATTACTCAAAATATACAGGAAGTTTGCGGACAGAAAAATTCGAAGCTATGCAGCGCGGATTGAAATCGCAGCAATCTTCATTTACAAAACTCAAAACTGAACAAGAGGCTGCAACTCGTGCCAGCTTTCGTGTGGCTCTTGAAATTGCAAAACGTGGAAAACCATTCACCGATGGAGAAATGATCAAAGAATGCATAATTGCAGTAGCCGAAGAAATGTGCTGAAAAGTTAAATTTATTAAAAACTGTCAGTATGTCAGCAAACACTGTGGCTCGAAGGGTAGAAAACATCGCTGAAAAATATATCCTCTCAACTGTTCGACAAAAATGGACATTTTGAGTGGTTTTCTTTGGCCTTGGATGAGTCAACGGATGTGTCAGATACTGCTCAGGTGTTGATTTATATTCGAGTAGATAAAAGCTATGAAGTGCACGAAGAACTTCTTGATATGTATAGTATTCATGTAACAACTACTGGTACAGATATTTTTAAAGGAGTTGAAATGGCCATTAATCAAAAGAACCTTCGATGGAAAAACTTGAAATGTATTACAACTGATGGAGGCAAAAACATGAGTGGGAAGAATGAGTGGTCGCTCTTGTGTCAAAGGCTGTAGAAAATGACGGTGGTTCAAAACCATTAGTCTTACATTGTATCATTCCATCAGAAGCAGGTCTTGTGCGGAAAATGTTTGGATATGTCTAACGTTCTGAAACCAGTCATATCAACTGTTAATTTTATCAGATCTTTTGGGCTGAATCACCGACAATTCCGACAATTTATTGAAGAGATTGAAACTGACACCTTATCATACTGCCGTACGCTGGCTTAGTTGTGGGAAAGTCCTTAACTTGAGAGCAGTGATCAATTTTTTTGACTGAAAAGCATCGCCCTCTTACTGAATTACAAAACAACGCATGGCTGTGGAAGTTAGCATTCTATGTTGATTTGACAAAACATGTGAACGAACTGAATTTGGGATTGCAAGGAGAAAACCAGCATCTTCTGATTTATACACTAATATCAAATCATTCCGGAAGAAATTGAGACTGTTTCAATCACAACTACGGAAATAAATGTTTTCACATTTTAAAACATGTGAAATATTCAGCCACACTACTGAGACTGAGTTTCCTATCGATTTTGCAATCGAAACTTTGAGTGAGAAAACCTTCTCCAAAATGAAGTACACAAAATATGTTTACAGATCGAAATTAACTGATGAGCATCTTAAATCTCTTTTAATAATTGGTACAAGTAAAATTAGTCCACAACTACAAACTATTGTCAGTGAAAAATCTCAAACATAAATCTCATAGTATTTCATATGTCATTATGTTGTTATAAGTTATGTGATTATTTAAAATGTATAAAATGTTAGTTGGATTCTTTCAATAATTTGTTAGTTATTATATACTGAAGTTAAATTTTCTGCATATTATACATGTCTTTACTCATTACAATTCTGTGTTTCTTTATCAACTTATCACGAAAACAATAACAATAAGCTACAAGAATGTTATGAGTTAGCGGAGTTGGCCATGACCGTATAAAGAATGTCATATTAATAATTATTCAACATAAAATTAGAATACTTCAGTAAACTAAATTTAATTTGCTATAAAAATTATTTGTTCTCTAAAAGGAGTTTTCAAGTATGCTGCCTCCGCGGGCCGGAAATCTGTCCGCGGGCCGGATGTGGCCCTCGGGCCGTAGTTTGGAGACCCCTGCTTTAGGACAACACATAAACATGTTGCTAGGGACCTAACATCATATCTCAAAAAAACTACAAAAGACAAGATCAAGAAGGCAAACATTAACACTGAAATGGAAAAACGCATTATTACACGAGAGAATTTCAGCACATGCCCTAAATTTTATGGACTACAAAAAAAAAAAGGAGCACCTATAAGACCCGTAGTAAGTGCAGTTGATTCACCCACCCAAAAACTAGAAAAATACCTGGCTCAAATCATGCAACCAGCGAGCGAAACTGCAGCCTCCTTTTTAAAAAACCCGGATAATCTAGTCAATATACTACAGGAAATAAAACTACAAGAAAATGATATCCTTGCCAGTCTGGATATCAAATCCCTCTTTCCAAGCATACCTGTCGATGGGGCCTTAGACCAGATTGCCATAAATGACACCACGTTACACGTAAATACTATCGGCAAATGGATGGCGACAAGCAAAAGAATCTCCACCAGAGTCCAAGAATAGCGTAAAGAACAAACAAAAAACATCATCATTGTTTTAACACCACCAAGATAATGGACACACTATTAACTTTCGAGACACAAAACCAATCGCTGAAATAAAACACCAAAGAACACGACTTATTGGAGAAGCACTCGAAATAAAAAACAGAAACAACCTGAACAAGAGAGATGATGCACAAAATATCCCGACCATATGGAAAACCTTACTTAAAAACAAAAACAGGCCAAAGACAACAAACCAACAACAACCGGCAACAACTTAACAGAGCATAAAGATTTTTTTATTTGTAAACGTCAAGAATACAATGCGTGAACAACGAATTTTGAGGACAGAAGAAGCCGATGCATTCAAAAATCATGTTTGGAAGTTTTTTTCCAGCGGAGAGGAAAACATGCTTTGAACGGATGCAAAAGTAAACGGATCATAAAGGAGAATATTTAAAAAAAATATGCCAAATTGCTGTTTTTTTTTATTATAAGGCTTAAAATATAAACAGGACAAAATACCAGATGAACGAATATGAATGAAAAGATGCTAAAAAAATATTAAAAACAGTAATAGGGGAAATTGGTATAAAATGGCACACTTTTTTTTTAAAAACCAAATATATTTTTTAAAATTGCTATTACAAAGCTATAAACACTACATATTCTACTAGAGTCTTTCAGCTAACGAGAAAAACAAAAAAAAAACTGTAACTAAACAACAAAACATTCAGAACAAATCCTTTTGTACTAAAAAACCGGAAGCCATTTTAGCCAATCAAGGGTAAAATAGCACACATTTTATTAAATGAGTCTAAAATCTAAAAAATAGAAAATAGGCAAATTTTGAAACAAGAAAAATGTTTTAAATATATTTTTAATGTGGCTAAATGATTGTCTATTTACATACTTCACATACAAATACTTTTATTCTTGTTGTAACACCTGCACATTCTGTATCACCAAATTTTGCATTTCCAACGAATCCATGTCCCTTGGGCTTAGATGGAGAATGTCCATTCAATACAAAACGCTTCTTCATCTTCATCATCTTGCTCAGTAAATGGGTCTTCTTTTTCAAATCAGAGAAGGTAAGCTGGTCTGTAATATTTACAAATTGCGTTTGTTTTCTTGAGATCCCTTTTTTCCGAGATTTCTTTTGGTCCGTTTTTGTTTTTCAACTCTATTAAATTTGGAGTAGAGTTTAAAATTTCGGGCCTTATTTTACGTTTCCTTCTTTGTTTTAAATGTTGGGCTTTTGGAAGAGAGACAATTTGTTTAATGGGATAATATTCAAGATATTCCCCTCCTCAGCCTTTTTTGCCCTTTTTATTTTTTATTAGACTGGGGTGAAGGGGTTTTTTCTAAACGTTCTTGAAGATTTATAGTATGCGATGTTTCTTTTTGCACACCAGACGGCCCGGGTTCATTATCAACGAAGTTTTCATCTGGTCTATTATTTGGTTCCTTTTTTGCAGGAGCGTACATCCACTCGGGGAAAAATATTAGAATTAAAGGGATAGATGCCGGGTTTTTTTTTCCCCTTTCGGCTTTTTTTTATAACTGCAGCTTTTTCAAAAGGCTTCTGAAAAAAATTTAAAAAATTGATAGACCGAAACAGTTCTACCGGGGTAATTTTTCAGCCAATTAGTAACTGCTTGATTGAAAAAATGGGTTTTTTAAAAAAAAAAAGCCACATCAAGTGGCTAAAAATTTTTTGCGTACAGTGGGTGGTGTACAGAGAAAAAAATTTCCCCATTTTTTTAATTTTTTCAGGCATCCAAATATTTATGGCTCATATCCCTCGAGAAAAAAGATTTTTTTGTTAATTGATGCATCAGTGTATTTGAAAAAGAAAAAGCCATTTTTGAAACAGGGCCCCGTCACCAACCCCCATTTTTAACCCGTTGTGGGAAAACGTGGGAGCATCATCTGTTAATTCTGCCTTTGCGTTTTTAGGGAAAAAAAAGGGGTGGGGGTTTGAAGTTTTAATTTGGGGTTCAGCAACATACCAAAGTTGTGTGAAAAATTGTTTGGCACTGGTGATCCCCCCTTTTCTTTTTCCCCCCCCCGGGAGCAAAAACTTAGAGGTTTCCCGCCAGGACAAACCAGACTCATCCATTTAAAAAATTTTTCAGGGGAAAAACTCAACTTTTGAATGGGGTCTCAGAATTGAGAAAAAAAGGTTTTTGGGGGTTTTAAAAGCAACCCCCCCCGCAAAAGTTGGTTTTGGCTGCCTCAAAGATATACCCGGGTGTCTTTCGCGAAAACTGTACAACCAGTCCCATCCAGCCTTTTTTTTCTTTTGGGGACAAATCGATTTGGGGGTTTTATTACCCAAAACCCTTTTTTCAAATTGATAGGCAAATTTTTCGGATTTTTTGATGGTTATACCGTAGAATCGCCTTTCCTTTTTTTTTCAGATAATCCCCAATTTATTTTCCTTTTTTGGGAAAAAAAGAACCCCGCGTCCCATGCCTTTGTTAAACCCCTTTTTAACGCGTTTATTGGCATCTCTGCATTTCCCACCAATTTTTTTTTTGGAATAAAACCCCGTTTGGGGGGGCCCCAACCAGCCCTTTTTTTTTTTTTAATGGTTTAAATTTTTAAAAATTCCCCATCCTCCTTTTCTTTTTCCCCAACTTCCTTCCTTTGGTTTTTTCTTTTTGAGATGGGCCCCCAACCCATCTTCTAAAAAAAATCCTTTTTTTGTAAATACAAAAAGTTGGAAAAAGGCACACCCCGTTTTCAAAATTTAAAAAGTGTGCCATTTTATCCCAAAGAGTATTACCTTATTGTTTTAGTAAATTTATGTTTTTTAAAAAAAAAAAATAAAAGGGTATAATATATCCCAAAAGTAAAATATTCCCTCTAAGAAAAAAAAAAATTTTATAAATTTTTGTCAGTATTGATGTTTAGTCAAATTTTTAAAAAAGGGGGGAAAATTTTTTTAAAAACGTCGCAAACACAATACCCCTAACCGAAGTCAAACGATTACTGGGGAATTTTAAATTTTTAATCTGCATCCCCGCCCCCACCAACCATAAAAATATAGGGAAAAAGGGAACCGGGGAAACTGAAAAAATGAGTTTTTTGGCTCAAAGTCCCCAACGCCGAGTTGTTTTTGATCGTCACTTTTGTAAAAGAGAACATATTTTGCTTCAAGCGAATGTTGTTGTTAAAAGAATTTATTTTTGAACCCAAAAAAAAGGGTTTTTTTTTGAAACAAAAACAATATTTCTCTTGTTTGTTTTTTACTGCAGACAACATCCAAAGTTCTTGTTTTAAAATCGTAAAATTAAAATTTTTTATTAAAAATAAATGTTTTGCATATAAAAATTTGCTTTTGTTTAAAAAAATTTCCCGATGTTATTAAAAAAACCCCGGGGTTTGAAAGATTTTTTTAAAAAGATCACGGAACATTTTTTTGCGCAAAAAAAAGTATAAATTTATTTTCCGTTTTTTTGGGGGAGAACAACAATCCCCACCACTGCCCCATTTTTACCCTTTTTTTGAAAAAAAAACAAAAAAACTGATTCCTAAAAAGGTTTTACTGTTTTGAGTGTGGGGGCGTGCAACGTGGGGAATGGGGGAGAAATAAAAAATTTTTTTCCAAAGGGTCAAAAATTTTTTAAAAAATTTAAGGGGGAAGTATGTTTTTGGGGAAAAATTTTTTGAGGTTTGGGGGACATTTTTAAATTGTGAAATATTTTTTTAAAAATTTAAAATTTTCAAGGTGGGGGTCTAACGCCGGTTTAATTTTTGGGTTATTACCAAAAATTTTAACCGTACGATCAGTCAAAAAAACAAATAAAAAAAATTTAAAAAAAGTAACGATTTAAAAAAAAGTCATGTTAATAAAAAAATGGTATTTTTTTAATCATATTTAATGGCCAATATCATATTTCTATACCGTTTGAAGTTACAAATACAAGCCGGCATATACGTTTGTCATTATAGTATAATAAATAGGTATAACCCCCATGTAGGTATTTTAAAAGAACTTTTTAAAATTTATAGGCTCGTGTATAATATTTATATTATTTTTATACAAAATACACCATGGTCAAAAAAAACCCCTACAAAAATGCATAATTTTAAATTTTAAAGGTATAGTGACACGGCAACTCACTCTTGAAAAAAAGATTTTGGCGCAAATTTTTAATTTTTCAGTTGCCAAAAAAAGTTTTTTACTAAAATAATTTTTTTTTGCGGTAAACAGCATGGCTTTTTTCCCAAAGGTTTTTTGGGGGAAAAACAAAATTTTGTCAAAAAGAAATTTTTTTAAAAATAGATGGCTTGGGGTCTTTTTAAATCCTTTTTAGGGCAGCAATATTTTTTTTTTTTTTTAAAATATTTGTTTTATCATTCTAAAAAAAAATATAAAATCGAAAAAAAATTAATTTTTACTAAATTATTTTCAAAATAAAAAATTTTTTTTTTCCCCCATAAAATGTACTAAAATAATGGCCGACTTAACATGAAAAAAAAGGGGAAAAAATACATTAGAAAGAGATAATACGATATCGTTCGTTTGGCATTTCATGGCTTGAATAAAAAAAACGTTGCCCAATGTTTTCTAATAATTTGTTATTATTGAAGGTTGTTTTTTTTTTTTTTTGCAGCCGTTTATGAGAAAAAAAAAATTTCCCATGATAAAAAAACAACCCCCTTTCATGAGATTTTCTATGGTCATCAGTCACGCCGTATGCTTCATTTTGTTTTTTTTTTTTTAACAAAAAAAAGTGCCTACCTATAACAATTTAACTATTTTTAAGTTTATAATAAAATCTTTTTTTTTAAAATCATTTTTTTTTGATTCCGGGGACCTTTTTAAAAAATAAAAAAATGGCTTGGGGGATGGTTCAAGTGGGGCAAAACGTAGTAAACTGCCCTTTGGAACAAAAACTTTTTTTTTTTGGCCAAGGCTAAAAGCTTTTTGGACTAGATATTTAATGTTTTTAAACCCAGTGAAATGTTTTTTAAATTAAAAAAATAACGAATTTAAAGCAAGAAAAATTTTTTTAAGCCAAGTCCGAAAGTTTTACCCCAGATATTTAATGCTATTGAACTCAGAGAAAGATTTTTAAATTAAAATAATCTCGTATTTGGAGAAAATTTTTTTTAAACCAAATCCCATAGCTCTTGACACTAGATATTTAATTCTATTGAACTAAGAGAAAGATTTCATTTAAAAAAACCAACCCGTATTTGAAACAAGAATAATTTTCTTAAACCAAGTCTGAAAGCTTTTGGGACTAGATATTTAATGCAATTGAACTCAGAGAAAGTTTTTAAAATTTAAAAAACCAACCCTTATTTGGAACAAGAATAATTCTTTAATGTCAAGTCCGGAAGCTCTTGCCACTAAATATTTAAAGCTATTGGATCAAGAGTTAAATCTTAAAACAAAGAACAAATTTGAATTGGTTGTTCTTTAAACAAAAGAAATTTCGCTATTGAACCAATAGAATGGGCTGTTCTCACAAGAAAAATCCGCGATTATTTTTAAGAGAATTGGGGGGGTTTGGTTAAAAGACTTCGCATTTGGACCTATTCAAAACCGAAAATTCCCTTGGTAAATGTCATAATCTTTTGGGGTTAAAGGATTTTTTTTTTTTAGTGTAGTTTAAAATAATACTATGTACCTTTTTTAACCCCCAGTATGCCATTTCATCCCAAATTTTCCCCCACATTTTTATTTTGGAAACCATCACTTTATCAAGAGACCTAGTAAAAAAAAATTCGTGCTAAGACATAACCCGAAAAAAAAAACTGTTCCAGCTGTATCAAAGGCATACTCAAATAAAATTTACGATGGAAGGGATTTTATATCCTCAAAGAAACAAATATGAAACCCAAAAAAAAACCAAGACAAACCTCTCAAAGGCCATATATTCATTAACTAAACGTTTTTTGGGCCAATAGGGGCAGACGGCACGCATTCAAAACGAAATTAAAGCCCGTGGAGCGTATTTTATTCGTGACGCTAACTGCAGGATAAATCTAAAAGTTTATGCTCTTCTGGGCGATAATTTGTCGGTAAGGTCCGTAACTTTTTTTTTAAAAGCCGAAGCGATTCGCATTTTTTTTCTTGTTTTTCCACTTTTTACGTATTTTTCACGACACCTAATAAAAAAGTGTCTTCTCTTTTTTGGCCATATTTTTTTAGTCTCCGAGGAACTTTATTGACAAAGAAACGATTTTTTTTTTTTGTTTTTAAAAGGGACGTACACGAAGTAAAAAAAAAAAAATATATAAGTGCGTGTGTGTATAAAAGATAAAATATTATTGATGACCTAACATATATTTTTCTACTATCCTGAAAAAAAAGGTAATTTTCTTATCATGAAAAAAAAAAAAAAAAAATGAAAGTAAATTTCTTAGTTACCTGGTCGCTAGACGTTGCTAGCTACAAACTACCAGCCTCTATGTCCTTTAAAATCTTAAATCCTACCTAAATACTCATGTAAAATAAGGGCCAAATTTCCAAATCTTGGTCTCTTAAAGTGCTGAGATCTAAAATAAGACCATATTCTCTGATGCCTGAATTTTCCTAAACATTACTCTCCATAATTTTGTTCCACTTTTCTATTTGTATTAATAAATGTTCTTTTTTAATTAATGCAAACATTTTGTTTTTTCATTAATTTTAAACAGGCAAATCAGTAAAAAATACAAAACGAGTAAAACAAAACTGTGAAGAGAATTTGGTCTACTTTTAGATCTCAGCACTTTAAGAGACCCAAATTTTTTTTAAAAGGAAAAATTTGGGCCCCTTTTTTCACATGATGTTTTTTTTTGGGGTTTTCCCCCCCCTTTCTGAGGGAGGGGGGGGGTACTATCTATGCCTTTTTTCTCAGTATAACTTGCTTTGTAAGAAGAACCTAACCTTTAAACTGAATATAAAGTATAAAAATTTTAATGTTCCTTAGATCGCGCAAAGTTTAAGGTATCATATTTAAATTGTTGCAATTTTCTTTGGTTAGGAAATCAAATCCTACCTGCATTGTAAATTCTAAGAAAACTATGACCTCAGAATCTCAGATTTAATCAGATTGCCAACTTCTAGAAGACCCGCTAAATATACGAAATTACCGCAACTGACCTACTACAAAATTTTAATTTTTCACTCCTTAGGAAATTGCCTTATAATTTTGATGACTCAATGAGGCAGTGAATCAGGAAGTAGTAACATGGGCAATTTTCAAAATCGAATAGTTCAGAAGCCACTTGGCATACCTTTTTCAATTTTTTACAGGTTATTAGAATACATATGTGAATTTACATACCAAATGTATTATCTTTATGCGGAATGAAAATAAAGTTATAATAGGAAGAAAAAACAAGCTGAAATGTTTAAATACACTGCGTGCACCAGGCTTAAACTTGGCCTGGCGCATTACCATTCGCCGAGATTTTACCTGAAGAATGTGCCAGCGAAGTTGCTGAAGTTCTTCTAAATAAGTAGCTTGTACATAGCTTCCCGTCCTTATGTTTCATAAATTTGTCAATATTCCTGGAAACGTTGCAAATGGTGTGCTTTCTAATTAATTTATTTACGCATTTGCCTTCATTCTTAGATATAAAAGTGCCTTAAATCTTGGATCTGGCATCAACGTCATTCTTTAATAAATTTATTATACATACGGAACTGTTGACTCTACATCGCTGGATACCACGTCTCTTCTTTTCATGTTGGTTTTCGTATTAGATACTTTACCTAAAGCAACATTATATTTTAATGCCACATCACTATTCTTTATTTAAGAAAGTTTACCGTTTCGGTAAGCATCAGCTACTTCCATAATCGTCAAAACTCTAGTCATCGTTTTATTTGGTGGTTCAACCAAAAATTTTATTATTCCCTCCTAAGTACATATTCTTGATTTTTTGGTCTGGTATCAGCCATTTAATATTTTATAAAAGCAAATACATTCCTGTAATTTAAAACATCTTGAATATTCTCAAGAGATATACTTAATTTCTACATAGAACAGACAGACCATTAAAAGGATGCCGACACAGTTTTCGATTTTTCAAAAAAATATGCCAAAGCAAATTTTCCGCCGAGTCCATGGCCCTATTATCGGAGTACCATCAAGATATCAAGAGTACATTGGTACATTTATTTTGACTTTTATAAAAGTCAAGACGCGATTCTGGTAGCTTTTTACCGTAATTTATTTCATGCTTCATTTGCCATTTTTAAGTTTACCATATTCTTAAATCTAAAACGCTTGAAACAGCAAAATTACTTGTGACGTTTGCTGCGGATTATTGTTTCTGATAATATTTTATTCTAACAGATTCAAAATAAATATTACATGCCTATGTTTCAAAAGAAAAACATAAAAAATATATTTTCATGATGACCGTAGCGTAGTAGGAAAAATTTAATACATAAAAAAACATAGCTTTTGCGGCTAATCTTTAAAGATCTAAGAGTATATTAACCATAAATTCCTTACTGAATATACAAAAATATATTTGTGTTACAAAATAAGCTAAATAGGTAACTTAACTGAGGGACTCTAGCAGCTAAGCCAAATTTCGGGAAGTTTAAATCAAAAAAAATTTATCCGCTGTGGCGACCAGTAGCAGCTCGAGGATTTTCGAAATTTTTTATCTAAAAAGTGGAACATGGGATCCGCATCAAATTTATACCAGATGCTACTGGCCCGAAGAAAAACACTTTGGTAAAGAAATTTTTTATTTTGGAATTTGCAAAAAAAAAATTTTTTTTGCAGCGTTCTATGAACACATCCAAGTTTCAAAAGCGAATCTTCTATTTGTATTTTTTTCTCTAATGTTCTCTTCAAATTTTAAATTTCGCAAAATTATCAATGTTTTTCTTAAAAAAACCCAGCCAGTAGAAAACTTTTCACTCAACCACTTTCTTATGTAAATATTTTCGATGCCACTAATTTCGAGAAAAAAG
>JAHBCN010012512.1:0-26563 GCA_019359885.1 Listronotus oregonensis
TTTGTTTTTGTGTTGTTCTTTTAGGCAATGAGCATTTGCTTTAATAAACCTTAAATTTTTAAAAATATGGTAATAAACAACGATCATTATGCATTTAAGACACCCACGGTACGTTAGTACTTAGGCATCAGCCTTTGTGGACTGTCCAAGACAAAAAAAAAATGAGAATAAATATATTTTTTAGTGTCCAAATAACATTTAGTATAATTTTTTTGGACACCAAGATACTTTCTGCTAACTCTGTATAATTCTTAATTCAACATAGCTATCGGTACCTACAGTTTTGCAGGAAATATTACTTAAAAACGAGAAAATTTATATAAATTTTAGAAAATTATTTAAATGTAATTAATATTTAGTATTCGGATGTCATACTTTACATCAATAATAATTTGGTAGATTTAGATTAATCTATTAAAAAATATAAAAAAAAACGATAATAGTTTACGTAAAACCCAAGACACAAAAGATAACGTTTTAGTTATATTATTAGCCTATTAAATCTCTATTAACAAAAAGCAAACGACTTAAAAGACCAAGGAAATACAGAGCATGTATCTCAGATAATTCCCGCGATAATGTCTAAACATGATGGATGAAAACCTCAAGTGAAAAATTATGAACGTATCCTATCTTATGTGAGTCATCATTTTGCGGGCATATAATATAATAGTTCTTTTATTATAAAAGGTACTCAATTTAAAGTTAGTTTTTTTAGTGGAAACAAGAACTTAGCTTTTTGCAAATCATCACAATAGGAATTTAATACATGATGAGATTGATAGAGGTATGTGCGATGCGTTTCTTGCTGTATCCAAGGCGATTGGTTTTTTAAATTTTATAGTACAAGGACCGTCTAGTGTACCTATAGCACGGGTGAATACTACCGAAAAAAACTTACATTTACATTATGTAAATTATGACAATATTACGGAAAACATGGGACAGAAAGTGAAATTAGGCTTTGATCCAGTTTTCCACCTCTAAAAAATTTGAATAAGTTTTCTTTTTACCTCCCCTGCTTCAGAATAAATCCAACCTGGAAAAACGTTTTATATTACTTGCGCTTGCCAAACTTATACTCACCTAATAAATATTATGTTATTTAAAGTCACAAAGCACCCATAGTCGTTACCATCAACACGTCAACCAGTAGAACGAGCGTCTAGTAAGTTTGAAAATTTGTTCGCCATAATGGCATATCGAGCAGAGGTGGCAGCGTTGGATATCTATAATTTGGTTTTTGCTAATGCAAGCAGGTTATAACGTCAAGTTTCCCAAGAGGTATTTATACATCATCAAATGTAACGGTCCTTTAAATTCAATGGGATGGAGAAAGATAATTTTAAGGAATATTAAAATTTGCTCCATCAGAATTTGATTTGCCGATATCCTTCGAATCTTGAACATTAGACATTTTACAGACAGTCAAGCCGCCTTAAAGGCTTTAGCTTCATGCTGATTTGACTTAAGGCTTGTCTAAAAATGCCTTTAATCTCTTTATTATTTGGCACAAAAAACAGAGTTACTCCAAGGTGGCTGCCAGGACGTGCGCAAGTGGAAAACAATGCCGACCAACCAGCCAAAGTGGGTGCACAGGCATATCGATGTGTCAACTCGATTTACTAACTCGAGTTAACTCGAGTTGGGGTCAGCTCAAATTGACTCGAGTTAATTTGTGTTGGGGTCAGCTCGAATTGACTCGAGTTGAATTCTCTCTGACTCGAATTTACTCTTTTGCCAAATCTGTTTCATTTTTTTAATACTGTCACGAAACTAAGTCATTAAATGGGATCTTCCGGTCACACAATTTTATTTCTGGTAGCGCATTTTTTCCAGTGATTTTGTCATACCATTGATGTTGTGTTGGGGAATTTTACTTAGTTGGATTATGTATTTAATAAAACTCTCAACAAAATTGGTATTATAGAATCACGGGACAAATTGCACCACCAGAATTAAAATTGCATGACAGTAAGTCTGAACCCAGAAAATCACCTAAATTGGTAAAAACAAAATAAGACGGTCAAATTATTCACTAAGTTTCATCTGGTTAACTCGAGTTACATAACTCGAGTTCAGTTCGAGTTACGTAAATTTCAAGTCGAGTTATCTCGATAGTGTATTTCTGAGTTGGCACATCTCTACAGAGGGCGCCGTTTTACGAACAGAAACCGTTATGCAATACAATTAGAGGTCATCTCCTAGAAAAACTCAGAGAATGGGTAAAGAGACAAAAAGAATAACGCTCCGGGCCAAAGCGAGGCAAAAAAATTATCTCACAATTGCCTAGGTATACTAAGAAGCTATTAGGGCTTTAAAAAATGAGGTCAAAACAGTCACTAACTTCCTGACAGGATACCATTCTCTAAGTTATTACGTCAAAAAGATGGCAAAGAATGTGTAGAATTAACACGCAAAAGGCTAAAATATCTAGAAGAAGCACTTCTAACTCCCAAAGACATAAAAAAATATGCTTTTCCACAATAGCTATTCCTAGGTCTAATGGGACTAGGGCTATGTTGAGCCGAGCGACCCCATTCATACCAATACAATACATTACAAAGGTGTTTTGTAATCTAAGCTATTTCTACAAAAAAAAGATAATATTTACTTATAGTTTCTCTTATGCCTCTCCACACATTTTTGCACAAAAATTGTAGGGGGAGCATAGAAAAATTTGCTACGCCGCTGGATGCGTCCCACCAGAGAGCTCATAGAAAACAGATTTTATTTTTATTTAATTTTTTTTTGAAAATCCTTAAAAAACACCAGTGAAAAGCTAAATAATGGCTGAAATATTAACGCGATCAGCGTACGATCGTGAATCATTGCCAAGTCCGGTTATTGACGTAGCATAAACATAAATAATCCTTATCAGAAGGGTCATTTTTATCGGGAAAATCCGCCGGTTTGCCATCAGACGACTGATTATCAAGCTCACTTCAATTATTAAATTGATTTTTTGCCCTTTTCGGTCTCTGATTGTAAATCATCGCGATGAGCTTTTGACCTGAAGTTCGAATAATTAGCTTTTGTTGTTTGAAAGATGATTTATATTAACTTGTTAATTTGTTATGTGATGGCACATATTTTTGTCGCTATAAACGAAATGTTATTATAAAAGAAATATCGATATCTAGTGTTGTTCCTTGGCTAGAGGAACGCGAGTTCCTATAATAAACTATTTTATTGTGTACACCATAACTTCTCCGGTCACTCAATGAATATCAATAGCACAATGTTAGTTATGTATGCAAAAAGAAAAAAGACTGCAGTGATGCAGCTTTCATTTTCCTTACTTTATTCTTTGCAGTATTAATGCTTGGGGTTTTACAAAATAGAAAATCACCGAAAAGGTTTAATTAACCTAAGTACATTTTTATTCGGCCAAGCTGTCATAATTTAACAGGAAACAAGCACGTTTTTTGCCATTCAAATTGACTCTAAGCATCGCTTTGGGCTCACCAAAATTTCCGATTGCAGTCGGCTCACAATGAACGGTTCAAAGCATCGGTGCAGACTGTAACATCGTTATGGAATTGTTACCTAATTTATTAAAAATAAATACAAAGAAACAGTTTTATATCATGTTGGGTAATTGTACCAGAGTTTATTACTCTAATGTTCAAAATTCGGAGGATATTTAAAGAAAACGGCAAACCGAATTTTTATGGGAGTAAATTTTAATATTTTTTAAGGAATATCAAAACCTAACGTTACCTGCTTGCATTAGCGAAAAACAAATTATAGATATCGCAACGGTGCCAGCTATGCTCGATACGGCATTAAAGCTAGCAAATTGTCAAACCTACTAGCTCGTTCTATCGGTTGATGGCAACGACTGTGGGTGCTTTATGACTTTAAATACACACAACATCAAAAGTCTTGGACCCCCGTATATAATCTATTTGCTGTATGTTTATTGCGTTTTTGTTGCTAGGCAAAATAGATGAGGTATTTGGTAAATAAACAAGATCAAAAATATTGACAGAAAAATATTTTTGATTTTTTATAAATTTTTAAAACATATTGGTCAGTTTTATTGAATATTGCTCCCAATGAAGGAGGGACAGTAGTGTTTTGGGGAGGAATCATGTTCAATCGCCGAACGCCATTAATTGCTATACCTTAGAATATGACGAGGCGAACAGGTCGAGTTTATATTGAAAGTGTCATCAGGCCCATTATTTATCCATTACGCAACATTTTGGGCGAGAATTTCATCTTCATTGACGACAACGCCCGGCCACATCGCGCAAGAACGGTTCATGAGGCACTTGAACAAGGACATATCAGCCGACTAGACTGGCCAGCTCACTCGCCGGATATGAATCCGATTGAAAACATGTGGAATTTTGTATCTAGAGCGGTTCACAACCAACTCAGCCCAAAATGCGGAAGAGTTAGTTTCAGCGGCAGAAGAGGAATGGAACAATATTCCTCAAGAAACGATCAACCGCTTGATTGTTTCAATGCATACTCGTGTCAATATGCTACTGAGAAACAAAGGAGGTCATACTGACTATTGATTGATGTTCATCTTGGACAAAAAAATGTTTTGTCAATTTTTTTGTAATGAATTTACTTAAGAAATGCAAAATTTATTTCTTATGTTGTTTAAATAATTGTTTAAATTTTTAAACAATATTGTTACTGGAAAAAATAACACAAATAAACAGACTTTAAAAAACATTTACTATTTTATTTAAAAAGGAAATAAATTACAGAATACCGGTGGGTCCAAGACTTTTAATGTTGTGTGTATCTTAATATTTATTAAGTAAGTATAAGTATGGTAAGTGCAAGTAATATAAAACATTTTTCCAAGTCCAAATTAAAATTCCCAAGAAGGGTAGGTAAACTAGATCCCAGCATAATTTCACTTTTGTCTTGTTTTTATCGTAGTTCGGAAAAATACCATTTTTTTTAATTTTTGATGCAATGTTTTTTTTAATAATTAGACACATCTTTAAACAAATTTCTGTTTAATACTTGAGATGTTTTCTTTGTCAAAACTCAAACCTGTTTGTTTCTTACTACAAGACCAAGACCAAGACCGCAAGACCAAGACCGGTCTCGCTCATCACTAACTTTTTTGTAAATATATAGAGATGGTCAAAAATTAACTAAAATTATTCCATTTTACTGGGTCATTCCTATGAAAGCGACGTCATTAACTGTCATATGGTGGTATCAGTTGTCATTTTTTAAAAGGAGCACGCCTGTATGATATTACTTATATTAAATTATCAACTAATTGATAGTATGTTTTGTATAACATACCATTTATCGACGGTTTAATCTATAAACGGGCTAACTCCACATTTTACTGATTTTGAGATTTTGGCGCTAACCTTTAAAGAACATCGAACTATATATAGTAGTGCAATAGTTAACTCTCAAAATTATTCCTTTCTTACAAATCGCGTCGCCCATATACCAGCCAGAGTGGGATATCATTCCACAACGCCGTATACAATCTTTTACGAGACCTGGAATGAATTGCCTAGTTTGTACAGGGTGGGTCAAATTGGGCACTTTTAAAGGGAAACTCCCATTTTTAAAGGAGATAGATGAAAACTAATGTCGGTGTCTGGAGCTCAATTTTCATCAATAATATAATGGTAAAAACCGCACATCGATGTCTGTTACCATTTCTGAGTTACAGGGTGTTTTTCAAAAAAGTGCATTTTTTAAAAATCGCTGTAACTTTTTTGCTATGGAAAATTTTGAGTTTTTGTAAAAACATTTCCAAAGCAACTTTTTACGTAGAATATAATGGTGTAAATATATTTTTTTTTACAATCAATAGTTTAATAGTTATTAACAGACAAATTGATGTTTAATATGGGAGACCCTGTATATTTTTGAATAATTGAAAATAACTTTAAATTGCCTTTCCAAAAAGATAGCACACTTAATATTTTGCTCGAGTTCTCTTCGAAATAAAGAGTTTTTAATAGTTCGCCCACTTTGAACAAGTAGGCTTAGGACGCCGCGGGGCGCGGCCATGATAAAGAAAACAAATGCTTAATGGTAATTGTCAAATTGTGCTGTAAACATGCCGTAATAATAAATTTAATTTGAAATTTGAAAATTATGAAAAATGGGATATGATAGTTTGTTTTATACAAGCCGGGGAGAATCCAGAAGCAGCAAGCAATTTATACCACAACCAATATCCAGAAAGAAGACAACCTTTAAAGATATTTTTGGAAGATTGCGACACAACCTTATTAACAGTGGCCAGTTTGAGAAAAAAGGTCAAAACAGTATATTACAAATAGGGATAAGGAGTTAGAAGAGATAGTAGTTTTAGAAGCCGTTCAAAATAATCCTAAAACGTCAACACGAAATTTGAAAACGTTAACAGGACTGGCAAGAACTAATGTTAGGCGAACTTTAAAGAAATACACATATAAACCATACAGGACCAGAAAAGTGCATCATCTTAGACCTGGAGATTTTGAACCCCGCATGGATTTTTGTCGGTGGTTTCTGGAAAAATGTAACCGTGTGCGCGATTTCACTGAATTGTATTTGGACTGACGAAGCGTATAGAAGCAGTGTCGGTATTTTTAAGCGCTATAACTCGTATACTTGGGCGCAACAAACCCTCATTCAGTAGTCAAGCTAAGAAATCAAGGAAGATTTGGATTTAGTGTCTGGGCAGGTATTTTTAGAGGTAGGATTATTGGTCCGTTAATTTATGATGGTACCCTAACCGCTCAACGATATTTGCAAATTTTAAGGCAACAAATAGAACCTTCATTGATGATCTACCTCTAATGGAACTCGGAAACATATTTTTCCAGCAAGACGGGGCACCGCCTCGCAACCCTGAAATTATTAGTAATTTTTTAGCAGATAACTTTAACAATAATTGGATAGCTAACAAGATCCCATCCGTTAAGCGAGGTCGCCGAACTTAACGCCCATGGATTTTTATCTTTGGGGAAGACTGAAGGACCTTATTTTTAAATTACCCGTACGTTTAGACGAGAATTAGAAGTAGCGGTTGTGCAAGGGTTTGCATCTCTCACCCCTCTTGAATTGATGAATTCTGCAAGAAATGTCCGGAAACGGTGCCGTTTGTGCATAAGAGAGACCGGTCGACAATCGAACATCCCCTGTAAACCTTTTGCTCTGGTTTATTACTTTTATTGTTGTTTTTATATTTTATTTTTAATCTTATTCTAAATATAGTTTACATTGTTATAAAATCGACATCATTCATTGTAAATATAAGTTTATTTTATAAAATATTAAGTGTGCTATATTTTTGAGGAATTTAAATTTATTTTCAATTATTCAAAAATATACAGGGTGTCCCATATGACACATCAATTTTTCTTAATAACTATTAAACTATTGATTGTAAAAAAAATATATTTACAAGTTGCTTTGGAAATGTTTTTACAGAAACTCAAAATTTTTGAATAGTTACAGCGATTTTTAAAAAATGCACTTTTTTGAAAAACACCCTGTAACTCAGAAATGGTAACAGATATCGATGTGCGGTTTTTACCATTATGTTATTGACGAAAATTGAGCTCCAGACACCGACATTAATTTTCATATATCTTCTTTAAAAGTGCCCAATTTGGCCCACCCTGTACACTGCTCGTAGAACAATTGAAAATAAAAACTATGATGATTTGCAGGCTCTTAAAATTGTTATTTCTTCAAATTACCAAAGCTTTTATGATGATATATTATTTGAAAACTAATTGCTGCTAACTTAACTTTTGCTTTAATTAAACAAACAAATTTATTTGGCTTTATTTTATAAAAAAATATAATAATTGCGAGGCGTAAACCTGCTAACTCCAACTTTTACTTAGAAAACAAAAAATATTAAATAAAATAAATTTAATCTTATAAAAAGGACTATTTTAGGTGGTAACTTAAAATAATAATTACAAACATGGTGTTTATTTTCTTCTTTAATTTTTAAAATTTGCTTTATGTTCCTCCTGTAAAATTTACCTTCTCGGAGTTAGCCGTGTTGCAGTCTAAACTCAACTATTTTACACTTTTTTTTAAATAGAATCCATTTTTTTTTGTTGCATATTTTATGCATGGTAACAGTATTAGTTGTCATGGCCCCTACAATGTTTTAACATTTTCTCGTGTTTTTGGCCGCTATTAATCCGACTTAGCGATTTTTGTGATATCAAGTAATTTATAATATAACCATTTCGAAAAGCCTGTATTTAACGTAATATTAATACTTACCTAGCAACTTATACTTCTAATTACCCTCATTAAAGTCTCGGAACGCAACAAAAGAATGCAATTAACACCGTGTCTAGTGTTTCATCAAGTAAATATTCCGCCGTAAGATTCATTCGTGTGTTTCAGGCAGGATGGATGCACTTTAATTACTGAACTCAGCTGCACTCCAACGTCGTTTGGGATTGTCTTAAATTTCACAATTAAAGTTTACTAGATTAGTAGGTTTAGAGAGTCAAATGATATTACAAAGTAATCAGATTACTGTAAACCTTAAATTTTCAAGTCTTTACCGGTAAACATATTGGAATTTTAAATTTTACTGCCATAAGAATTCCAAATAAAACCTTGCTATTTCTACGAGCGTTAATTAAAGTACCGGGTGTTCCACTAAGAGAGGTAGTCGGCTATATCTCAAAAACTACTAATAGTATAACTTTCGGGAAAAAAATTTTAGATAAAAGCGACCAAGAGAAATTGCTGGAAATTATTTTCAAGTCTGTGGGATGGCCGCTATAAAAATATAATTTTTTCTAAAAATATCAAATAAAGTGATCAATAAATGGTACTATTTTTATCTTTAACGTTTTCAAACAAAGAAGCTTCAGGTGTATTTTGTCAGTTCTAAATTAAAGTGGTGGGGGAAGGTTAAAGTTTAATTTAGAAAAGTGCTAATAACTCCGGATTGTTTTAACCGAATTTAGTGAATTAGTCTCGTTTAGAAGAGCATTTTAAGCATTATTTAAGTGTATAAACTATTGCTACACTTCATCTCACAAACGCCGCTAGAGGGCGTCAAGGTAAAAACTAACCTATTTTACGAATTTTTTGAAAAAATTTGAATACAATGATATATCCCTTTTTTACATATTTAGATAGAGAAAAAAATCCTAACATAAACGGCGAAAACCGCAATTTAATATCTCTTTTCAAACCGAATATATTCGCAAAAATATAAATACTACATAAGACGTAACGCATTTAAGGACACGATGTTTTACTAGGCCGATTTTTTTAGGTAAAAATTAAATTTATACATTTTTAAAAATCTAATGACATACTTCGTAATTTTTACTAATTTAAACCCATTTAACGATATTATACAACATTAGATAATTACCAACCTATAACTGTAATAATCCATCGAGCGTGGTCCTTATACTCCTTATCAAGTTAGCTTTGAAAATAAAAGGATGCTAAAATGTCAAAAATCCAACAATTTTTATTTCAAAATATAATTTTTAGTGTTGTGCTATTGTGTTTTTAAAAGATGCCTTTATTGCTTGAAGAAGCAGTTGATATTATTGCTATTTATTTTGAGTGTCTGCAAAATGCGACAATAGCTGCAAGGCTGTATGTATTGAGATATCCTTAGAGAGGCCGGTACGGCAGCGGCAGCAGAATGTTCACTTGTTTAGCAAATCGCTTTCGTACCACGGGAAGTGTTCTTCGCCCCGTACACAATCAACGTTTTTGCTTATGTAGAGTTTAATCCTCAAGCAACAAAGGCATTTTTAAAGAACACAATAGAACAACACTAAAAATAAAATTTTTAAAAAACAAATAAAACACTAAAAATAATATTTTGAAATAAAAATTTTTGGGATTTTTGACATTTCAGCATCCTTTTGTTTTCAAAGCTAACTTGATAAGGACCACTCTGAATGGATTATTACAGTTTTAGGTTGGCAATTTTCTAATGTTGTCTAATATCGTTAAATGGGTTAAAATTAGTAAAAATCATGCGGTATGTCATTAGATTTGTAAAAATTTATAAATTTAATTTTTACCTAAAGAAATCGGCCTAGGTAGAAAACATTGTGTCGTTAAATGCGTTACGTCTCTATGTCGTATTTATATTTTTGCTAATATATTCGGTTTGAAAAGAGATATTAAATTGCGGTTTTCGCCGTTTTGTTGGGATTTTTTTCTTAATCTAAATATGTAAAAGGGTATATATCATTGTATTTAAAATTTTCAAAAAATTTCGTAAAATAAGTTAGTTTTTACCTTGACGCCCTCTAGCGGCGTTTGTGAGATGAGTGTAGCAATAGTTTATACACCTGAAAATAATCCTTAAAATGTACTTCTAAATGAGACCAAGTTTACTAAATTCGGTGAAAGCAAACCGGAATTATTAGCACTTTTCTAAATTAAATTTTAACCTTCCCCACACTTTAATTTAGAACTGACAAAAATTACACCTGAAGCTTCTTTGTTTAGAAAACATTAAAGAATAAAATAGTACCACTTTTTGATACACTTTATTTGATATTTTTTTGAGAAATGTATATTTTTATGTTTTGTTGTTACCCTTACGCCCCCTAGCGGCCATCCCACAGACTTGAAAATAATTTTCAGCAATTTCTCTTGGTCACTTTTATCTAAAAAAATTTTACCCGATAGTTATACCATTAGTAGTTTCTGAAATATAGCCGACTACCTCTCTTAGTGGAACACCCGGTACATTTGCCACATGCTTTGATAAGAAATAGGTATTATCTCAAAAAGTGCGGTATTTTTGCTCATGCTGACGACCTTGCGCTAACAACTGAGAGAGTATTCGCACGAAAACGTGTAAACGACCATCCTCCACCACCAAAGTATGTTTGCGAAATTCATACAGACCATACTGTTCATCTACCTGGTGATTTTATTGATGAATTTATTTCGATAAAATTATCATCTTTCATACTAAGAGGTATATTAGACAGATGAAATTGGAAAAAAAACGGCGCATGGTGGGTGAATTATATCCAGAGTTTTGTAAATTTTTCATTTGTGGCGTAATCTATAAATCGATAATCGACACCAACTTTTCAATTTTTGAATGAGAAAAGACAAATTTTTCTTCGATACCAAAGATATTTTTATTGTGGTACAATCAATGTCGCACTGGGCTTCACACTAGTTCTTTTTGAATGAGAAAGGACAAATTTCCCTTTGATCCTAAAGATATTTTTATTATTGCACAAGCAATATAAACTTTTTGCAATCAATGTCGCACTGGGTTTCGCACTAGTTCTTTTTGAATGAGAAAGGACAAATTTCCCTTTGATCCCAAAGATATTTTTATTATTGCACAAGCAATATAAACTTCTTGCAATCAATGTCGCACTGGGCTTCACACTAGTTCTTTTTGAATGAGAAAGGACAAATTTCCCTTTGATCCCAAAGATATTTTTATTATTGCACAAGCAATATAAACTTTTTGCAATCAATGTCGCACTGGGTTTCACACTAGTTCTTTTTGAATGAGAAAGGACAAATTTCCCTTTGATCCCAAAGATATTTTTATTATTGCACAAGCAATATAAACTTTTTGCAATCAATGTCGCACTGGGTTTCGCACTAGTTCTTTTTGAATGAGAAAGGACAAATTTCCCTTGATCCCAAAGATATTTTTATTATTGCACAAGCAATATAAACTTTTGCAATCAATGTCGCACTGGGTTTCGCACTAGTTCTTTTTGAATGAGAAAGGACAAATTTCCCTTGATCCAAAGATATTTTTATTATTGCACAAGAATATAAACTTCTGCAATCATTGTCGCACTGGGCTTCACACTAGTTCTTTTTGAATGAGAAAGGACAAATTTCCCTTTGATCCCAAAGATATTTTTATTATTGCACAAGCAATATAAACTTCTTGCAATCACTGTCGCTCTGGGCTTCACACTAGTTCTTTTTGAATGAGAAAGGACAAATTTCCCTTTGATTTCAAAGATATTTTTATTATTGCACAAGCAATATAAACTTTTCAATCAATGTTCACTGGCTTCCACTGTTCTTTTTGTGAGAAAGGACAAATTTCCCTTGTTTCCAAAGATATTTTATTATTGACAGTTTTTTAATCAATGTCGCACGGTTTCGCACCATTTTTTTAAATGAAAAAAAATTTTCCTCTGATCCCAAAGATATTTTTATTATTGCACAAGCAATATAAACTTTATGCAAACAATGTCGCACTAGCTCTTTTTGAATAAAAAGGGGCAAATTTCCTTCTGATCCCAAAGATATTTTTATTGTTGCACAAGCAATCAATGTCGCACTGGACTTTGCACTAGTTTCTAAATAAAATGGCAACAAAATGGGATCCCACTTCGAAAGAGTACGCACAAAAAGTGACCAATGATGCAGGCTCAGTAAAGCTACTGACTAAAAGAAATGGATGGACTGTAAACTTGGAAGCTGGTACAGAAGAAATTGTATTAGAATATTATCCAAACTGCATGCGGAGTCTAAGATTAAAAGAGGGAAAATAGAATTTGCCCGTTGAGGTTATTCTTAAAAGTAACGCCCACAGGCATTAATCTTAGGTTACTTTAAATTACTAAAGTCTATCGTAAAAACCATAGATTAGAGTAGATCTAAAGTAAGGCTTACTAACATTTAACTGTTATCATAAGCCCATTAGCTCCCTGAAATTAATTACATTTGAACTTCGTGAAAGTTACTTAAAAATGCTTTATAAAAACTGCTTGGCCAGAAAACTGTCAAAGCAATCCTTATTTAAATTTCTAGTAAGACATACTTTCATTCGATTCTTTTTATAAATAAAACAAAATCAAAACTGTCATTTTTAAACCAAAAATGTATAACAGTTATTTTGTAATATATTTTTACTCAAATCTTTAAGCTCCAAGCTTTTTAATAATCATCCATTACTAATACGTAGGCTGCTCCATAAGTCTTGCAATATGAGAAACATAGTAAGTTTGAACTTGTTTGAATGGTCGCATTAACAAGTATAGAGACAAACAAGACCAAACATATACTTAGGTTATTCCTGTGCTCAGTCTGTTTGTTACATGATAAGCGGAAAGTTATAAAAATGGCTTTTCTCAGTCACCGTGATTACAGAGTGATATTCTTTTACAACTTCAAACTAGGATTATCTTACCAAGATTGCCATAACGAAATGTCTGAAACTTTCGGCGATAAGTGTCCTTCTGTCTCTATCATATTCCGTTGGTATAAAGAATTTCAACGAGGAATCTTTAATTTAGATGATGATGAAAGATCAAGCCGGCCAGTGACAAGCAGTCCCAAGAAAACATTTCCGCAGTTAAAAATATTATTACAGCTAAGTCGAATTACTTATAGACAGATTTAAGAGATTCTAAGTATCGGTGCATTCACCTTAAATTTGATTTTGCATAAAGATTAGAAGTAAGAAAGTTATGTTCTTTATAGATCCCTCATTTCCTCGATGAAAGCTAACGAGCAGCGCGTGTCATTTGGTGTGAAATAATGTTGAAGAAATATGACTCTGGCCATTCAAAGAATCTTGATTCAATCGTCACAGGCGACGAAACCTGGTTATATATTTTTTTGACGTTTCCAATAAATCTTAATCAAAACTATGGGTGTTTCAAGATAAGCCAGCACTGACCAAAGTTAAACAACAAAGATCAGTTAAAAAGAGAATGATCGCAGTATTTTTTGCTTAAAAAGGCCTTATAAAAAGGGTGGTGTTGGATTCACAGAAGACTATCACCGCTGCTTGGTATACAGGCGTTTGTTTACCTTAAGTTATAAATGAGCTGAAAGAATTGCGACCAAAGTCACGTCTCAGTATTTGGCACTTCCACCACGACAAGGCACCGGCATATCGGGCAAGCTTGACTCAGGAGTTTTTGACCCAATCGAGAGTCACACTGTTGGATCATTCTCTCTATAGGCCGGATCTCGCGTCTTGCGATTTCGGACTTTTCCCTTTTATAAAGAAAAAATATAAAGGCCAAGGAACTATTAAGTGCTTGGGATAATGCATGTGCGTCAGTTTTAAAGGATAAATGGCAAGAGATGTTTAGTAGTTGGTTTAAACGCATGTATATAGCATGTATTTTAAAAAATTCTAATAAATACTTCTGTTTTGCAAATCTTTTAGGAGCAACCTATGTAATACTATTTGTATATATTTATACTGTAATAACCTTAGGGCTAATTATATTTTAAAAAATATTTATATATCCGTTACATAAAACATAAATATACAATTATGAATAAAATCAATATAACATAGAGACACATAAATTAAAATAAAATAATACTAAAATGACCAATTTTCCTAATTTCGATCCTCTGCCGAATACTACACATTTTTAATTATAATTATATTATTTATGTTTTTAATTAGAGTTCAACCATTGGCACGTATTAATTAATTTCTACATAAATATTAATACTTTGTCGGTTTGTTTCATACTCTCTAATAAATTTTATAAAAGTGTTTTTACTGCGTGTAAAAACATATTTTATTAAACCAAATTACGAAAATAGAACTATAATTTTCGGTGAAAATTTAATATTACTTTATTTATGAGTAAATGAGTCTAAAATCAGGTATTCAGTATCCCTGTAAACAATCAATCATTATTAACCTATTGTTTTACCCAAGAAGTCAGTAAACTACATTATGTTATAAAATTAGACCATTATTATTTTATATGAAAATTTTATTAAAGAGCCAAATTTATGTTTTATAAATGCCAGTTAAAAAAAAATAACCAAAATTGTTTAACATTTCATTTCTCTAAAAAAATTATTTTATTAGAATGTTTGACTTTTTATTATAAAATATGTATATATATATATATATATATATATATATATATATATATATATATATATATATATATATATATATATATATATATATATATATATATATATATATATATATAAGTATGTCCACGGAAAAGGTGTTGAATAGGAAAAGCTTTTTATTTTTGATTTATCGAAAAAAGCTACTCCTGTAAAAAATTTTGCTACTTCTTAGAGTAGGATTGGGATAGAAACATTTAACATATTTTATACGCGATGTTTAAAAAATTGAAAAAACTTAAAATGGTACATGGGTAAAGTGCATTTATTTGAGAAGATATGGAAATAAGTTACAAGGAAAAGTTGTTCAAAATTAAAAGGTAGTCTCTAATACCAATTTTCGAAAAAATCGGCCTACCTTTATTAATTTGTGATAAAAATTATTTTAATATCAATTAACTAATTCCAAATTAACAACTTATTTTTGTACTAGTAGGCATTGATAGTGAGTGACAAGCTTTATTGACACTTCGCTTTTATAATTCATTAGCCGTAGTATCGTCAGCTTTAAATGCGTACTTCATAGCAAAAAAATTGATTAAATTGATATTAAAAATTTAAATTGATATTACAATAAATTTTATCACAAATAAATAAAAGTAAGCCGATTTTTTTGAAAATTGGTATTAGAGACTACCTTTTAATTTTAAACAACTTTTCCTAGTAACTTATTTACATATCTTCTCAAATAAATGCAATATACTCTTGTACCATTTCAAGTTTTTTAAATTTTCTGAACACCGCGTATAAAATATGTTAAATGTTTCCATCCCAATCTAACTGTAAAAAGTGGGAAATTTTTTTATTAAAAGTAGCTTTTTTTTGATAAAATAAAAAAATAAAAAGTTTTCCTTTATATATATATATATATATATATATATATATATATATATATATATATATATATATACAGGGTGTTTGGAAGGTCGATAGAAAGTCTTGGAGAGGTGATAGGGCAGACCATTTAGAATCTTTTAAGGCAATTTTGAATTTAAATCATAAATTAGTAAATGAAACAAATAAATATTAAACAGCTTTTGGGGAAGGTCGAAAAAGTTCTTTGGAGACGTTTTAAAATTTTAAGGAATTTTAAATTTTTAAATCATAAATTAGTAAATGAAACAAAATAAACATTTGGGCTTTTTTGGGTGTTAAAGTGAAAACCATTGTTTCTAATACATGCTCGAGCTCTACGTCTTACTTCGGTAGTTGTTGTATGTAATAACCTGTCTTGCTGCATTACTTGAAAAGCATCTCAAACTTTTCTTATTAAATGGTTTCTTGATACGATTTCTTCAGTATTAACTAACTCTTTAGCCCACCCCCAGACATAAAAATCCAATGGTGTCAAGTCCGGGGATCTAGCAGGCCACGGAATTGGTCCACCTCTGCCTATCCAGGTATTTGGAAAAATATCATCCAAATATTGTCTTACGTTTAAACGGAAATGAGCTGGACATCCGTTGTTTTGGAAAACAATTTGAAATTGTACTCCTTTAAGTAATTCTGGCAGAACATTTTGCAGAAATTCTAGATAGCTGTCGCCGTTTAATCTTTCTGGCAAAAATAACCACCCAATGACGCCGGCCCATACATTAACGAAAAATTTGTGCTGGAAAGACACCTGTTTTCTCCAGTGTGGATTTTCGTGCTTATGAGCCCATTCATGCAAATTGTGAAAATTACAAATGCCTTCCTTTGAAAAATTGGATTCGTCCGTCCATAGAATGCTTTCCAGAACACGTTCATTCTCAATGTCACTATTTAAGAGAAAATGACAAAATTGGCTTCTCATCTTCAAGTCCTTGTACGCCGATACCATGAAAGGGATATTTTTTTCACGATGCATCGTACTCCAAACCTTCCATAACGACAAACCAAGATCAGCAGCAACTTTCCTAGTACTTGTAGTGGGATCATCTGCAAACGCTTGGAGGATTAGATCTTCGACTTCAGAAGGATGTCGACCTGGATGTACACCAGGTTCATTACGTTTGACACTTCCAGTATCGTGAAGACGTCGGTAAGTATTGTAAAACACTGTGATATTAGGCAACCTTCTTCCAGGAAATCGCTCTTGGTACAACCGTCGTGCTTGTAGTCCATTGCAATCTGCTCTGCCATACATGTAAACGATATCTGCGTACTCTTCGTTAGTGAAAGCTGCCATTTTACAAACTAACTAATTCACTGCAATTTAAATTAAAAGAATTATTGGTTGACCTGTTCGGAAAGAAATAAATCAAGATTGTTTTGAATTTATTTTTAATGCACGCAAATAATTCCTTCTTATTAGTATCAAAAAAAAAAAGGGAAAACATTTATTTTTTTTTGTTTGCAGTCAATTTGTTTTTGTGTGTGTTCTCTAAAAAAACACAGTTTAAGGTATTTAAAAACTTTTTTAAAAGCCTGTTGTTCTTTTAGTGATAACAGGAAAAAAAACGCATATTTTCATACAAAATTGAAATTCTAATAAGTCAAAAACCCCCAAGACTTTGTACTAAGGTATGTTTGGCTTAAAAGATTCTAAATGGTCTCCCCCATCACCTCCCCAAGATTTTTCTATCGACCTTCCAAACACTTATATATAAAATTTATTTTAAATTTATAAAAATTTTTTAAAATTTTAATTATTAAAAATTTAATAAATTTTTTTTTTTTTTTAAAAACCCAAGAATTTTTAAAGAAGGCCCCTGTTTAAAAAATATTTTTTAGCTTGGGAGGGGGAATTTTTTTTGAACGAAAAAAGGGGCGCCGGTGTATCTCGGAAACTATGTATTACACACATCGTTGGGTAATTACTATGCAACTACTATAGAGCATTATGAAAGCTGAAATGTTTTCGCTGACAAATTATCAGTAAAATGCTCATAAAAAAAATATTTATACAATTTTTTTTATTAATTTCGAAAAATATTTTGACAGAACAAGTATATTGATAATCAAAATATTTGTGACTGGATTTAAGGCTACAAACAAATATTCTTTACCAAAATTACGAATTGCGATTTATTTTAATAAACAATATTTTTGTTCTCAGTATAATTGCGTTTTCGCAAGTTTTTCTTAAAATCAATAAATTTAACACTTCTGTAAAAAATCGCCTGCTTTATGTAGTTTAACAACTCCCATTTACATAAAACCCTTTATCGATAAAACGAAAAATACAAAAATAAATAGAAAAACAAACATCAAAAGCACGTCTGAGCGCAAAATGCATTTGAATTCAACTGACGAAGTATGCGCGATATCGAATACTAAAAAGGTTTTCGTTTATTGAAATAAAGATCATCTTTCGAAAGGGATACGTTCAAATAAGTTTTAAAAACTGGATTTTCAGTAAAAGTGGGTACAAATGAATAACATTATTTTTAAAACCCTCAAAAATTATTAACAAAAGCTGCTTAAATATAGTTGCTCTTTCATTTGTTAAATACATGGACGAGAAATGTTGTTTTTACAACAAAATCCGATTTTTTTCTTGACGTTTTAAAGTTCCTAGATTACAAAATAAGGAGTTTTGAAAAACATGTCATTAACAGCATCTCATGCTTAGGACCTGCCAAAAAAGTTTGATGTAATAAACCAATGAAGGATTACTTTTAGACTAAAGGAGCATAAACTTTCTATAAGAATAAGAAATTAACATATTATTGTGCCCTATTACTCCTGCATAAAATTGTTGCAGACAGGTAATAATTGGGTCAAAATTAAAATAATTTTTTTTAAAAATAGATGCAGACCACCTTGGAGGAAGAAATGAACAAACTTGAAGACGCCTTAATACAAAATGGATATAAAAAACAAACGATCCAACGCGCACTCAAAAGAAAAGAGAAACCGCAGGCAAACGAAGAGGAGAGAAATAAAGCCCTTATACCCTATGTAAAAAAGGAATAACAGACAAAATTGGCAAAGTACTCAAACGACACAACATCACCCCCATCTACACGACCAGCAGAAAAATCAGAGATATTCTATCAACACCAAAGGACAAAATCCCCTAGAAAACCAAGGTGTATACGAAATACCCTGCAAACAATGCAACCTTTCTTATATCGGATATTAGACCAACAGAAAAATTAGGCGCAAGGAGAGATGAACACATGAACGCAGTAAAAGAACAGAACAACAACTTCTTTAGTACGCACATTACATTCTAAACACTGGACACAAAATCGATTTTCCCAACACCAGGATGCTTGCTACCTGCGGAAAACCTACCGAAGAGAATTGTGAGGAGTCCGTTGAAATTGAAAAGAGACCTGGAAAACCTGAACAACCGTGACGACAGCCAACGTTTGCCAAATACCTGGAAAATTGCCTTGATAAACAATAGAATTAGACCTACCAGAGAAAATAAACAACATACAAATAGCCCTCACCTCGTCGACGACAACAGGTCCGATAACACGCAGCCGAGCGAGACAGACAGGTAAAACCAATCAACCGTGACGCCTGCCCAGGACAAGATATAAGCGACTACACCCAGGATGCAATTAGCAGTGTTTCTAAGCTTTGATAATGGCAATGTGATTTTGCCGAAACGTCAGCAAACAATCTGTCCTTTTCAGGACAACAACACACGAGTTACCGAAAGAAAAACGTTAACATATATATATATATATATATATATATATATATATATATATATATATATATATATATATATATATATATATATATATATATATATATATATATATATATATATATATTTTAAACACAATTTTTAAAATATGATTTAAAATTTATCATCATTATATGCTATCTAAACAAACTAGATTTCTTTCTAACTTACCCATAGGAAGATAACCCATTTAAAATAAAGCATAAATGTTCACACAACAAATTAAAATTTACATGTCAAACACTAAAAACTATTCAGAAAGACAACACACAATCTGTACATTCATAAAGTACGGTTAAACATTACGATAAGAATTGGCTCAGAATTGAGATGCTGGTATGTTTTTTTTTCCCGGAATGTGGTTTTATTATAAGTTGATTATAAAAAATATAATTATATTTTTTCCCAAACCTGATTTATTTAATATAATTGTCAATAATTTCGCTTATTTAATTTATTATATATAATAAATTTTACTTAAATTTTTTATGTCGGTCCTGTCATTTATTGCATTTGTGTTTTTTTTAATGTAAAGCATTTCATAAATTCCCTTTTTCTGATTATTAAATTCAGTTGTTAAAATTTTTGGTGTCTTGAAAGTTAAACTTATGTAATGTTGTATTTTCGTGTTTTGTTAATGCCGTTTTATTTTTCTTGTCATATTTGTGGCCATTTAGTCGGTTTTGGAGGTATTGAGTTGTTTGGCCTATGTATACGCTTGGACAGTCGTTATGACTATATTTGATAAATTGTATGGGCCTTTATTTTTGGTGTTTTACTTTAGAGAACTAAAATGCCTTTGCAAAAGGTTGCGACCTTTATGACATATACAGAAATATTTTGTTGTTTTAACCTCATATATGGTATAGATAAAAAGTTGGTTGTATCTTTATATGGTTGGTATATATATATATATATATATATATATATATATATATATATATATATATATATATATATATATATATATATATATATATATATATATATATATATATATATATATATATATATATATATATATATATATATATATATATATATATATATATATATATATATATATATATATATATATATATATATATATATATATATATATACACACCCAAAAAGCCCTTCATTTTTTGAATAAAAAGTATATTTCCCAAATTTGAATATTATTATTATATTATAATATTATTCGGATATTATAAGATAAAAAAGGGCACACTTTCGTTTCCAACCGGAAGCGACATCAACCCGATTTTAATGGAACACCCCGGTATATTTTTTAAAATTTGGTTTCTATGATCATTCTGGTATAAAATCTAATTATATCCCATAACAATCCCGCCAAAACCCCTTAAAGAAATCTATTATTTAAATATCCGGCCCCCGACGCGATTATATGGGAAAACAATAGAATGATTATAAAAATTATTATGTTTAATTTATTTTTTCGGGTAGACTTATTCGGGGGATACGGGGGATTATTAAATCACTTACCGTTTACCGGGGCGCCCGAAAACTGGTCTTTATTAATAATGCATTATTTCAAAAATATTAAATACCCCGTATATATTTTTAAATTTGATTTTACAATATTCCCGATATAAAATCTGTATAATATCCTATGTTTGTTAATTTTTTGAGAGGTCAGGGTGATTGAAGATGTCCTCAAACGACCGCACATTATACAGTTATAGGGGAAAACAAATAAATGTTAGAAAATTAATAAGCCTAAAATAATTCAGGCTTTCTCTTCTCGTCTCTTTGGAGCAATTTTGTTATTTTAATATGGGTTTTTTATTTAACAGTTAATTAAATAAAAATAATTTAGAATTAATTAAAAATATTAAATGTTTCTAACGTTTATTTGTTTCCCCTATAACTGCATAATATGCGGTCGTTTGCCATCTTCAATCGCCATTTTCTCAAAAACTAACAAAGATAGGTATAGGATATTATACATATTTTATATCAGAATAACCCGTAGAATCCAAAAAATATACAGGGGTTGCATTTAAATTTTTTGAAGTAACATTATTGGAAAAGTCAATTTTTTCGCCGGACTTCCGGTAAAGCCGGAAGTAGTTTTATTATGACCTCCACAGATAGACTTCAGAAAAAATTAAAATTGAACATAATAATTTTTTATATAATTTATTTGTTTTCCCATAAACCGCATAATATGCGGTAGTTTGGACATCTTTAATCGCCATTTTCTCAAAACTAGCAGAGATAGGTATAGGACATATTATATATTTTATATCAGAAATGATTCGTATGATCCAAATTTCAAAAAATATACAGGGTGTTCTATTGAAAAAATCAAAGTTGACGTTGTTTCCGCTTAAACTGAAGTGATAGAGACATATTATAATATCCAAAATCAGCATCTTATGATATATTATAGCATCCTAAAATTTGAAAGCTATATGTTTTTATTCAAGAAAATAAATGGCTGGGTAGTGATTTCGTTGTCACCCATATACATCCCGAAAGGATTTATGGTATATTACAAATATAAAGGGCACTACTAACCTCGTGGACATATCCAGTAAAAGACTAGTATATTTTTTAAAAATACCACGTTTTTATAAATTTAATATTGCCTTTTAAAAATTTGACCTTTGAGACTTTTTAAATAACTTTAAAAAAGAAATGAAGTTAGAAATTCTTTAAAACCTGGACTTAGGGGGAATATCCAGAAAATCCATTTTTATAATTTTTTAAACAAAAGTTTTAAGTAAAATTTTTATAATCATTTTGGAAATAGGGCTTAAGTTTTGGTATTTGTTTGGCATAATACATATGCAAAATTTTTAAACTTTGGGCCTTGATTCCGATTGGTGGGTTTTTTTTCTATATGTGAATATTTTAGCAACTAAATAAAAAAACGGGGGAGATTTTTTGGTAAATAACACCAGTAAACATAAATAAGACGAAACCCATTTTTTTTATTGCAAATAAAAGTAAGCTGGAATTTTTAAAGAAAACGGGGCTTATCTAAACAGCGAAAAGGAAGAGTTTTTATCGCTTAAAGTAAAAAATAATTTTTTTTTTGGGCATATAAAATGTGTTGGAAATGTTTAAGTTAGTTATGTTAAGTAACAAAGAAAAATTCTCAATCGAATAGATAAAATGAGATAAATAAATAATATTAAAGTTGTCCTATTCTAGTTATCTTTACATTTAATCAACATAATATTTCCAAAATTATTTTATTTATAAACAAAATGTATACAAAGACCGTCTAACAATACGTTTTTTGTGCAAAAAGTATTAAAGCCTTTTAATTGCTATACGGATGCCCTCCAAAAAAAAATATACTTAGCACACCACTGAAAAAAAAACAAAAAATTACAATTTAAAAAAAAAAAAAAATCCATTTCCCTTAACTACTGATAATTTTCAATTATGATTTTCGTTAATTTATTTTTAATAAACATATAGCCACATTCCTATAAGTGTAGAATACCATCAACTTCTTTGATTTAAATTGGTTTGTAGGGACAACTTTTCATTTAATTGATTTGAACTTCCTGTAAATGGGGATGATCTCGTCGCTAGAAACACACCCCCTGCTTGACCGGCATTGTCTGTTCTGCTTCGATATAAAATAACGTGTTCTGGTGCTTGCCTTGTGGTACATATTTCAAAAGGGGTTTTTAGGGTTATTTTAAGTGTTATTTTTTGGGGAAAAAACGAAAAAAAAATGATTATAATATTTGAATAAATTGATCAGTTGGGTTATTATTATTTTTTTAATTTTATCTTTTTTTATCGGATAAAAAACAAACCAATATTTTTGTTGGACAATTAACATTTCTGGTTTAAAATAGAGTTTTTTTTACTTTTGTCCGACAGCTGGTTGTCACAAAACTTGTTGTCAAATCGACAATTTTGGAGCGTCGGACTGCTAAAAGTCGACATTTATTTTGTCAAACAATAATACTAATCAATTTTGTTAGCTTTTAAATTAGCATTTATGTTAAAATTATGTTGCTGGCCATCCCCTGCAAATTGTCATAAAATTGATATGTTTGAAGTGTCAGACAAACAATAAATCTCCAAAATATTTTTTGGACAAAATTTTTCTCGTATTTTGTATTAAATTATCTTTTAAATAAAATGTCATAAAATGGTAACGTTTTTTGGGCCTCTGGCAGAAAACATACCTCCTACCCTTATACACCGAAAATGAAAAATTGTTGGACTCGCCACACCTAACCGATATAGTCCAGGCAGTCAACATTTCACCTCCGAATTTTTTATCTATGCACCGATTTATTTGAAATTTTGACAGATGATAGATGGATGGTCGAAAAGAAAAAAACTTTTGGTGTTGATGTGCGCAACCCCCGGGGTGGATGCCCCCTTCTCGGGGGTGGGCAATTTTTTCCCAAAAACCCCCGAAATCGATAGAGAGAATAGTTTTTAAATTTTCGCAATTAAAAATGGTTTTTTTTTAAAAAACCTAATTTTTCAATTTTTTTTAAGTAACTCTGTAATTATGCGTTTTATCAAAAAAGTGTAACAAACAAAAAAAAATTAAAAAACAAAGAAATTGAGCTATTTATGAAGATCTTAAAGTTCTATCTAACAACTTATGCTGTTGAAAATTTTCTTTTGTGATTTAAAAACTTAACCTTAAAAACGGGAAAATTATACATTTTTCAAAAAATGTCAGGAATTTTTTTAAAAAAAAAAAAGCATGGATAAAAGATTTTGACAAACAGTGAGAAGGGGGGTAAATATTAAAACAAAAAAAAAACCAATAAAACTAATGTCATTTCATTCAAATAAAATTAAACTTTTCCCTGACCAATTACTTATTTGTATGTTATTTATGACATCAAAAAATTTTACTGATTAGAGATGCACAGTTTTAAAAAAATGAGCAAAATTTTCTGTTTTTTTTTTTGTTTTTAAAAAAAAATTTTTTAAAATTTTTAAACCCAAAAATAAGAATAAAAAAAACTGAAGTAGAAATTGGGGATTTTTATGACAATTTTTCCTTTCACATAGGGAGGATTCTTTTCGGCAGCCCTTTGCCCCTTTTAAACCCAATAAATATGTAGGGTCTTAACCCCTTACAAACATAATGGCTTAAAGCCCTGAAATTTACCTTTAAAAGATTTTTTTAGAATTTGATAGCTTCAAAGTTAACAGAGTTAAAAAAAAAATAAGATTTTGTTTTTTTTTTTGTCAATTTTAAAAAAAAAAAAATTTTCAAATTTTGGCGCACTGTTATCTTATTTCAAATAAAAAAAAATAAACAATACTAAAATTACCAAAATCAAAAAATTTGGGGAGTAAAAAATTTTTTTTAAATTTATTTTCTGCAAAATATATTTTAAAAAGGGGTTTTAAAAGTGATAATAATAATTCAATTTAATGTTAAAAACTTTAAAAAGGGTTTTTTTTTATATTATTTTAAAGTAGTTTTTAAAAATTCTTAAGGTTGATATTTCCAAAATCCCAATTTTATATTGTTCAATACGTTAGGGTATTTATCCTAAAAAATAAAAATATCTAAATCAAAAAACCGAAAAACCTATAAAATCTTTTTTTTGATAAGGGGTTTTTCTCCCCTTAAAAAAAATTTGCACACCTTGCGACCATATAGATTTTGATAGGGGGAAACAATTTCCCCAAAATTTTTAAAAAAATGGGTTTATTAAAAAAATTCGGGGGGATGACACTATTTTGAGCTTGACTGCTTGACGAAATCACATTTTGGGGAATAATTATATGATTGTTACTTTCTTTTTTTTTATCTACATGTAAGTTCACTAAACTTTCCTTAAAAAAACGTCTCTGTCATTTTGTCTTACGACTTCCATTTATATAAAACTTTTTATGAATAACCATAAACAAACAAACATCAAAAGCACGTCTGCATATAAAATGCATTTAAATTCAAACGGAAAAGTATGTGCGATATCAAATACTAGAAAGGTTTTCATTTATTGAAATAAAGAGTATCTTTCTGAATGAATACACAGTTCAAACGAATAATATCAGTTTTAAAGTTGCTAAAGAATTTTTAACAAAGGCTCAATATCAGTGTGTATCCAGTTCTTTTTGGAATGTGAATTAAATAAAGCAGTTTTAACGTCCACTGCGGCAAAAATGTAAAAAGTATGTATTTATTAAAATGCGTATAAATCAGTTTAGTCCTTTGAAAACTACGGTAAAAGGTCGGGAAAACCTGGACTTTACGAGACCACTTGTCCCTTATATATGTTGGGGGGATTCGAAAATTGGTTTTGAACTGTCCTGGTCGGAACAACCCTAAAATTTCAAAAAAAAAGCCCCCAAATAGGGGGGGGGGGTTTTAAAAAAAAAATAAGGTGACTTAGTTTTTTTTTTTTCGGACAGTCCACGGGCGTGCCTAAGTCTAACTACCTGGGTGCCTTCAGTTGGTGAGAGGGGGTTTTTCACACGGGGCTTTTAAATTTTTAATTGGGGGGAAAGGAAAAACCGGGCAGCAGGGTTTTCCCCCGTCGAAATTTGGAATGAAGGAACGAAGAAAGCGGGGTTCGGGGGCCCCCCTAACTAACAAAAAAGGGGGCAAAAAGTTGCACTACGTGTTGCTCTGTTGGGGGCTGAGAGAAGGAAAATTTTTCTGGCCAACTCCCCCTTTTAAAAAAAAAGCCGTAAAAAAACCTATAGAAGAGCGACAGATCCCCTACAGCTCGACGGTGGGCAAGAAGAGGAAACCTTTCAAAGGGTTTGGGTCATTAATAAACAACCTTTTTTGTGGGTCCAGAATCTAAGTGTTTTGGGGCGCCATTCCCCAGACATGAGAACAATATTCTAAAAATGGTCTGATTTGGGATAAAAAAGGTGTAAAATTGGGGAAAAAAGAAATATTTTTTTTGGGTCGGAAGAGAAATCCCCAAAAATTTTTTAACTGCCGAAGCTATGGGGTAAAATGTGGGGTTTTTCCTTTAGGTTATTCTCGTAACGCCGACAAGTTAAACGACTTTTTTGTTCTGCAGAACTTGGCCGCTTATAGTAAGGGATGGCATCTGCAGACTTTTTTGCGACAGCGAACATGCTTGTGTTCGAGGCATTAAACTGAACAAGATTTTT
>JAHBCN010012513.1:0-26545 GCA_019359885.1 Listronotus oregonensis
ATTATTGACAAAAATTTGTAAATGACAGCAACACATAACTTTTTTTACAACCTTTTCAGGTTAATTTAATTGCTTTTTGAATTTTTTTGAATCTTTTTGTCAAAATTCCAAAAGCGTTTTCGACAATCCTTGTGCTCGAGTTAAAATGCGCTTTTCATCGGTTAAGTTGATGTAGTTAAAAAGCTTCATCCCCTACAAACAAATACGAGTCTTTTGTTAGTGTTAAACAATTTTCTGGAGTAGCAAGGTTTAGTTGGTTCTTGAGCCTCCAGAACACCGTGTTTTTAATAATGCCACCACCTGAAACTCGTCCGTGGTCAATCATTATGAATTGATATTTAGCATTTACAATGGCCATATGCACAAAAATTGAAAGTACCTTAAATTGTAATAGTACGATCCTGAATTATGGGATTGTTCTATTAGTATATGCTTTCCGTCCGCGCTGCCCAGGCAAGGGAAAATTCCACTGTTTCAAACTCATTGGCAACTGTTTTCCATCCTTCTTCAGTTTTGGGTACCAAAACAAAAAAAAAACATTTCAATTCTTTAAAAACTTTTTTTTTTCATTAAATATTAAATTTTTCATTAACGCTTTTTTAAATTTTAGAATGATACTCAATCAAGTCAGGCAGAACCAGTAGAAGCGGAACCCCCCAAAGATTGTACGACGATGGAACGAAAAAAAAAAAGATTTAAAAAAATACAAAATTAACGGTGAGCTAGTTGGATTAACCTTTTAGAATATTTTAAAAAACCAAAGGAATCAGACATTGTAGCTAAAGGATGGGTTTCGTTGGCTAGATTACCTGCAGATCAAAGAAAATTTGCAGAAAAAATTACAAACGACACCCTGTTTGAAGTGAAATGAGGAATCTAACGAGACATGGTGTTCATTTTATATTAAAAAATTTCCCTTAATACAACCTGTTTATCCATCATCACATTACAGATGTCTCTGTTTAGATCCCCCTGTTCTACCAAGTTATGGTTAACCCTGGCTTCAACCACTTAAATACCACCATAAGCCCTTTTTGAAACATACAGAATGCTTCCGAACGTATGTTGAATTACTGCCTCAAGTTAAAACAGTACGAAATTCTCACCAGATAAAATACATTTCAGAACCTTCCAACAGCCTCAATAACCTTCAAACTAAAAAACACAAAAAAAATCCACAGCAGCAGAATACTTATCAACATTTACGTCCTTTTAGGTTTAAAGTATATATTATCAAACAGTTATGTATATTATTAATTTTATTATTACTTGGGTGCATCACTTTTTTAAATTTGTTTTTCTCAAATAAATGAATAAGACTTTTACATTCTATATCCCACTTTTTAATATTTTCAAATTCTTACCCGTATATTTTCCTTTAAAGCTTCGATAATAGATTCGCAAGTTTCCATAATGATTTGCTCCAAGGTTTGGGGAGCAATAGCGGACATGTACTTTAAATCTTCTTAATCTATGCCAGAAGCTAGGTATCGCAATGAATTGCTTTACGCATCCGCGTATCTTGCTTTTCAATTTTAGGTCCAATTAGCTCCAATAAAGTATCATAGGCCGCTTCATCCATTCGGAGAAAATTTTTATAATCTTTTGGTTCTGTGATTCGATGTTCGTGAGTAAAACGATCTCTCAGCTTGTACCGTTCTTTTGACCAGCGCCTTTGCCTTTTGTTTTTTGTTTTTTTCATTTCACACGCGACCAAAGTGAAGGTAAGAAAAGCAAAATCTCTATGCGAGACCATTATTGATCATAAAAAAACTTGCACAACCGAACTTTCCAAGCACACACCAGGTTAAAACGTATAGTCATCATATTGATGGAGTTATATTGAAGCTTTATTGAAGCGTATTGACGAGACCTTCAATATATTGATCAATGCATATTGACTCAATATATTGATAGTCTAGGGGGTGCTTAAACCTGGCGTCGTTGTCAAAAAATGTAACAATCTCTGTGCGGGGTACATTTAAGCAAACGAGGTCGATATGTTAACAAACGAAACAGACATGATAAAATAACGTTTAAAACTAAACGTTATCACAGTTACTTTTAAATAACGTTACAAAAACGTTTCAAGATGTTTTGCTTAGTGGGATTGTAGCTGAGGAACGGCGAAAGCTATGTCCCGGAAAGTTCTGGGTTTGGAAGAGAAATAGGCAGCTATTTCAGAGGGCATCTTCAAAAGTATTTATTCCTATGCACTGGACAGTACAAGCCAATTTTTTGTAAATAAAAAAAATTTTTTGTGGTGTTTGGGCTTTTTGTAAACTGGAAAAACTTTCTATACAAAGCTAGATATTTTCCATTTTTAATTTCCTCGGAAATAACAAAACTTCGGCTAGAATGGTTTTTGGAGTCTGGAATATTTACAATTAAAAGATTCCCCTTGTCGTCAATATCATTAATGCTAATTTGTACAAATAAAAGAATACTATGCCAATAATAGAATTATACTAAGTCAAACTTCGGCATTAAAAAAAATTTAAGTACCTGTTTAAGTGGGAAATTTGCAAGGGTTTACTTTTCCGCACTAGTGCGGAAAAGTGATTATTTTCCGCACTAGTGCAAAGTGTCACTTTCCAAACTAAATTGCGTGCGGAAAAGTGCTGCTTTCCACACGCTAGTAGAAAATAGTTATTTTCCTAACAAGTGCGGAAAGTTACTCTCCGCAGGTGTTAGGAACAGTAAACGAGAGGAAAAACCAACATAATTTTAAAGATTTATAATTAAAATATTATTTATTAACGAAGGAATTTATACCATAATTATTATTAACATTTATAGTAAAAGTGCAATTCGTGGCGTTTTGCAAATTTATTGCTTTCGCGAGTTGCTTTTCTGTAGAAAACCTTGACGGCGGCGGCGTTGGGTTCTTGATGAGCCAATCTTTTGTAATTATGGAAGTAGTTTTATGAACCAAGAGGTTTAATTAGTACATTGGAAGATGGCATTGACGGTTGTTTCTGGATAGTGGAAGTTGTTTCGGACTTCCAGCCTCCAAGACGTTTAATGTTGGATATTTGTTCTCCGGAGTTTGGAGAAATGTTGCAGATGACCGGCGAAAGCTTTCCCAGTATCAACCCCGGGGTTTGGAAGTTTGAGATAGGGGCCCCATTTCCGATGGATTTTTCCAAACGTAAAAGCCGATACATTGTACTGTACACACTCTGTTTATAGTTCACAAAAAATCGCCTATGTGGTGTTGTCGGCTTTCTTAAACTGGCATACTATTTGTATATAGATTCAAAAATTTTTCATTTTTGGCATCACCAGGAATGACAAAGCTTCTAAATCTGTGATTTTTCGAGTCTGGGATGTGTATTTATACTAAATTTCCTTGGTCTTCAATATGGTCCAGACATATTTTTGTTAACTCCTCTCTACGACAAGCGCCCGCTAAGCCAAAAATCGTAGCCACTTTTATATGTAAATAAGTATCATAAAAGACTTTAGCCTTTTTGGGTCTAAAACCAACGCTTTGTTTTTGAAGGTAGGCCGTCACTTTGAAAAACTTGGTTAAATCTATGTTCTTTTGTAACTTAATGATACATTTTAGCATAGAAAAAGTATTGCTCAGTTTTAAGACAGTTAAAGAAAACATCCTGTTCTCTATGTTGTCCACTATGACTCTCTCCCTAGACGCGTTTCGCCCGCCTTACGGGTCTCGTCAGTAGGGCTGTAGCGAGTGCACAGTGAACAACAGAGAGAAAAAGCGTCAACATATTGAACAAATATCATTGTTCATCGGTAAGATATTAAATCCTACCTTTGATGCCCTACTGAAATCACATTCAGCACAGTTGGCATCAAGTTTTACCGGAGTGGGTAGTAAATATGTTAATAAAAGGAAAAAACTCTCTACTGTCTCGGTGTATACAAAAGTATTACTCCGTTTTAAGACAGTTAAAGAACCCTCCTATGGTCCACAACTCTCTCCAGAGTTTGCCCGCCGGGTCTCGTCAGTACTAAGGCACAGTAAAAACAGAAAAAAAGGGTCACATATTGAACAAATATTATTGTTCATTGGTAAGATATTAATTATAATTATAATTTAATATCTATATCTATATTATATATATATATATATATATATATATATATATATATATATATATATATATATATATATATATATATATATATATTATAATTATAATTTAATATCTTACCGATGAACAATGATATTTGTTCAATATGTTGACGCTTTTTCTATCTGTTGTTCACTGTGCACTCGCTACAGCCATACTGACGAGGCCCGTAAGGCGGGCGAAACGCGTCTAGGGAGATAGTCATAGTGGACAACATAGAGAACAGGATGTCTTCTTTAACTGTCTTAAAATGGAGTAATACTTTTCGTATGCACCGAGACAGTAGGGAATTTTTTCCATTTATTAACATTTTAGCATAAAGTATCTAGACCATAATGTATTGGGTTTAAATGTTTTTGATAAATTAGAGAAATAGGCCAGAAAAAGCTCTTCTTTAAAAGACTTCACACCCTTACTTTGACACCAGCTCTCAAACATAACAAATTCTTTTTCATACCTGTGACAAGATTTCATGGGCAGGAGATCTATACTTGCTATTTCTGCTGCTTCGATAATCGATGCTGGTAAATCGTCTTCAGAATCCATTGAAAATGTGTCTCCAATTTGGTTAAAAATGCGAAAATTAATTTTTAATAGATGCATAAACAATTAGTTGGTTGCTATGGATTGTTTGATAATTTACATGGAGTTATTAAAAATATGTACAGGGTGTCCCAAACTGGACGCGTTCTTATGGGAACAACCTTTATTTGAAGGGATAGAAAAAAATTGACCAAGGTGTCCGGAGCTCAAATTTAATAAGAAAACTACTGGCGGTAACAAAACTTTGCTATCTCTTATCGTTTGGCCACTAGAGGGCGTTTCTCGAATTTCGTCGATTTTTTAAATGCCCAATAACTTTCTTATTAATAAAGATAATTAATTTTGATAAAAACTTTCTTAAGGCACTTTTTTTTGTCGAACTCATTTCGATAGGCATATTTTTTACAGGGCGTTTAGATTTTCGTGCACCACCCCAAAATCAATTTTTTTAAATGGATCACCCTATATATTATAAGATTTTGGAAAAACCATTAGCAGTATTACGATTTAAAAATTAAAATAATGTGCCTACAGAAATCAACATTCCATGACTAATAAAATGACATAGGATGCTAACATGTTATGATTAAAACAACAGATCTTAAGTTTTATGATAAGATTACTCATAGTTAATATATTAAATTAATAATTATCTAAAACACAAACGACAACAACAACAAACCAACAATATTAACAAAAATATATAACTCTACCTAACCCTAATATAAAATTTTATGGAATTTAATTAACGATAATAAATAAACAAAAATAAAATAAAATTATGTTAACAAATGTTCAAATTTTCTCCCATTTTGTTGTACGCAAATTCTACATCTTTTTTAACAGCATTAACTGCATTAATAAGTTCTATATTTTGAACTCGGTCAAACGCACCTCGCCACGCCCTTTCTAATTCTTCCCGGCTATTAAAATTATTGTTTTTATAAGTAAGGTCTCTAATTCTACCCCAAAGAAAAAAATCTAAGGGAGTCAAGTACGGTGACCTGGCAGGCCATTGTATGGGCCCTTGATTTCCCATCCAATTTTCACCAAAGTGAACATTAAGGTTATCGTTTATGGTCCTCGCACAATGCGCAGGGGCACCATCATGCTGGAAAAAGACTCTGGATATCAGATTTATGGGAATATTTTCCAAGAATGGTTCAACCTGGTCCCTTAAAATATCCAAATATTGTCTAGAATTCAGTGGTTCATCATAAATGTAGGGTCCAATAAATTGTCCTTTAAAAAATCCCACCCACACATTGAAACTAAATCTTCCTTGTTGTCTGTTTTGGACAGTCGCATGGGGATTTTTATTGGGACCAAGTGTAATCATTAAACCGATTAAATATGCCCGCACTACTAATCGAAGCCTCGTCAGACCAAATACAACCAATGTTGTATTTTATTTAAAAACCACTCACATAAACGAGTTCTTCGATCAAAATCCCCAGGGAGAAGATGATGGATTTTGCGGGTTCGATAAGGCTTAAATTTTTTTTTTTTCAAAATCATGTGATTTTTACTTCTGGATATGCCAGTCTCTGCTTCAAGTTTTCTTGTGGAAGTTGTACCATTATTTAGACTGCACAATTACAGCAAAATTAAGTTTCTTCAAATATATAACTATTATAAGCAAAATTATGCATTATTTCATAATTAGATAATAATTTATGTTTCAAAAACTAAAAGATTTTACTAATCTACGTGCTATTTTCCGCACGCAAATTAGTGCAGAAAGTTAAAAATTAAATTGCTGTCTCCCAAAGGCGGCTTTATTTATTTATTTACCTGTTACTTGTTTTATATTTTATCGATATAAATGCCGCTCCGGGCAGATGCCCGGATTGCCCCCTCCTAAAGCTTGCCCTGGTTGTGTTTTACAGTAAAACTGAGTCAAATATATAATTTAATTCGTTTCCATCAAAACCTTATTTAATAGAACGTTAATAAAAGTGGATAAAAGAAGGTTATAAATCTGCAATAAAATATCAATTTAAAAAATCGTCGATGACATTATATTTACTACATGAGATACCCTGTATATTTTTATTTTATGTAAAAAAATGCCCAATACAAAATTAGTGGGGAGAAAATTTTAAATGTTTTTTTGCTTTACCAAATAATGAATTCGTTCTACACGTTATGTATACAGTTTTTACCACCCTATAACCATGAAACTGCCACCTACAACCATAGGTGTTTCATGTTTTTATTAATAGCTCTTTTTGAAGATTATAAATCTGCAATAAAATATTGGAGTCTCCATTAAAAAAAAAAACGTCGATGACGTTGTATCTACATGAGTGACCCTGTATGTTTATATTTTATGTCAAAAAATGCGCAATTTAAAATTATTATTTACATGTTTAAGGAAATTTATATTTTTTTTGCTCAAGCAAATAATAAATTTGTTCCCTACATTATGCATACACTGTATGTTTATTATGATATTAATTTTACTATTTTTTTAGCCCAGATGGTATCCGTAAATCCAGGACATTTATTTTTTAATAAAATTTTTAAAAAATATTTAGGCAAAGAAAAACGATCCTTTTTGCAATTTTTGGCTCATTACACAAGCGTCAAGTTTCAAGATTTCAAACTTTTTATCTCATTGATATATTGACGTAATGTCCATCGGAACTTATGGCCGGTAAAATTTATCTTTTATGAGATGAGAATAAAAACGGACGTATACGCCAAAGTAAATCAAACATTTTAAATATTCCAACGGAAAATCGGCTTTGCAGTTCCTTTTGCGTTATTTATTTTCGAAATTGATATTTCCTCTACAAAATGTCTTCTTAAGGATATCACAGTTTGATCATTAGTCGATTATTATGTATAGTGTTTCGCAAAAATGTTTTTATGCAAATTACTGGTCCTTATAATATATTTACCATTATTTATTTTAATGTGTTTTACTTATCTGCGTGAGTCTGATATATAGCCAACCGACACTGTCGATCCAAGATGATACAATAAATAATTAATATGCATCCCATTGCCGAACAAAACTCCGCGGCAACCTTAGCATATAGGTTGCCGCGCCTATGGTGTTTTCGGAGTTTAAGCGATGTTTTGAAGCGGGTCTACGTCAATAGAGTCTATTGCACCTGATGGCTGTAGAAAAGGACGACGCGTAACCGCGCATAACTGAGCGGCATAAGAATAACGCTACGAAGCTAAAGGCGGCAGTCATAACCTAATATTTATTACTTGTAATTCGACCTGGTCCGTGGGTATAATTTTGAGGCAGTAATAAAATCTTTTTGGGGGCGATATGGGCGTGTTTAAACCTTCATGCATACACTCATAGAAGCAGCCTGGTCGTTGAACGTGCGAACAAGTTGGAGAGAGAAAGAAGAATAGGTGTGTAATCTTTCTCTCTCGCTCCAACGTGCTGATTAGTCAATGCGAGGAGTATATACCCGCTCTGTGTGCCTATAGGGTCAGCCTTGCCGGTTGATCGTGTAAATAAGCGTGCGAGAGAGAAAGAAGAATATGTGTATAAACTTTGTCTCTCGCTACAACGTACAACGTACTGATTAGCCGACGGTAAAGGGTCGACCAATCAGCACATTGAAGCTAGAGAGAAAGGTTATACACATATTTTCTTTCTCTCTCGCACGCTTGTTTGCTCTACTTTTGTCAAAGGTTTAAACTTTCCCAATCTTAATTGTTTTAGGAATTTCTAAAACTGCAGAAAGGAGAATCATATGCATATAGTACGTTTTACCTCTTTTATGCATATATTATGTCACCTTTAGAAGCTTTGATATGTATGATGTTTTTTATTACTGGATATATAAACAACAAAACTAAAGAGATTGTTATAGAACCTACTAAAATTATGAAAAACTATTTAAATACATACTATATGACCGATCTTATTATGTGTATGAAGTTTGGAATTTACTTAGATACTACACGAATTTTGTATTTAATGAATATATTTTGTATGGTAAGGTAAGTAGCTAGTTACATACTGAAAAAAAAGGATAAAAATCGTATTACTTAGGTAATTAAAATTTAAGTAAAGCCATTGCCACCAAAATAATATTTGATCTAAAAGGAAAATGAAAAAAATGTGTTTACCGCATGGTTATTTAAATACGTAACAATAAAATAAAATATTTTTACCCACTTATTACTATATTATTTTAAGATTCATTTTTGTTTAAATTTTAAATCTTTAGGACAGCCTACGAAGGTCGTTATAAAGCCTAAATACTGGGTACCTACCGGGACTGATGGGTTTCAAAAAGTTGGACCTATTTTTTTAAATTTTGTTCAGCATACTGTCGTAGCTAGGATTTTCAAACTTTTACATCTAAAAAGTGAGACATGGAACCCACATCAAATATATACCACATGCTATCGGTCCCAAGGGAACACTGGAAAAAAAAATATTTTTAAATTTGCAAAAATTTTTTTTTCTAGCTACGCCAGTGGTTTAACAAACAACATTCCGGGAGGCCACCCCAAAAAAACAAGCTAATTAGAGATACGCATAAATCATTTTTTTTATATATTTATATGAACAATAGCCAATTCAAAGCCGCACTGCTGCCTCAGCTCAGCGGGTTCAAATTGCATTTTTTCTACCTTAAAAAAATCGTGAAAAATCGGGTTTTTAATATAACTCGAGAACTATTGATTTTAAGAAAAAAAGGTCTATAATCAAAATTAATGGTCCAATAAAAGTACGTCAGTTGTTTTTAAAAAAAATTTGTAGCCCTTTTAGTTTTTGAGATATTAAAGATTTAAATTTAAAATAAAAACGCAAATATCTCAAGAACTAAAAGAGTTACGAAAAAATGTGATAAACAAAAATATGCCTTTTAGTAAGTTGTATAATAACTGTACCCATTTTGATCTACTTGAAACTTTGACTAAAATAAAATTTAAACTTTGTTTAAATAAAAAAAAGTAAGTGTCTCCTCTATTTATCCTATCGTTTAAATATTTTTATTATCGATTTAAATAGTAATATTAATAATTTATAAGGACAGTTACTCGTTTAGAATGATCTTGAGAAAATTGTAATCATATTTTTAATATAAAAAAAAATAGTTTATTTAGCTATGAACTTCTAAAATACTTCTCTTATTGCTCTTATCGCTATGTACTCCTTCTAGGCTTAAAGCCATTCTTATTTACTCATTTATTTACTACTTATATTAAATTAAAGTTTAAACATTAATTCAACTAAAAAAATAAATAAATAAAGTATAAAAAAAATTTCATGTTAAAAATATTTTTAATTTTTTTTTAAGATCATTGTGAACAAGTAACCGTCTTTATAAATTATTAATATTATTATTAATATCAATAATAAAAATATTTAAACGATGAGCTATACACATAGTAGCATAGAAGATCGAGAAATGTTAAGCGTCCTGCCAGGTATATATTACCCAGATAGAGGAGGCACTTATTATTATTTTTTTCCAATAACAAATAAAGTTTAAATTTTATTTTAGTTAAAGTTTCAAGTGGATCGAAATGGGTACAGATATTGGGCCAAAATAAATAAATAAATAAAATATTCGTGCTACCAGGTTATTCCCCATTGCCTCGAGGCACATGTGTATTAGTTTGTTTCATTCAATAAATAGAACATTTTGAAATAATTTTTAGATGGATCGGAGCTGGTATACTTGTACCAAAAAAATATTGGTAATGGCGAAATTTTTGTTTTAAACATGTTTTTTTTTGTTTTTAAATTTTGTTTTAAACAAATAAAACTTAGAAAAAAACACATTTTTTTTTTGTTTTAAACGTTTTTTTTTCTTTTAAACGTGTTTTTTTTGTTTTTAAATTTTACGTTTTAAACAAATAAAACATGAAAAAAAACATTGTTTATATTGTATTTTTTCAAACATAATATTAATTGAATAATAATCTATTATTTTACTTACTTACTAAATAATAGATACCTTATTTAAAGTCCGACTCTGTACTAAACTGTCGCGATCAGCTGTTCCGAACGACGTCGCTCCGCCGCCGTGAGGGTGTGCCGGTGAATCCCCGAAATAAGAAAACCAATTACAATGAAGAGCCCTGAGGGAACCCCCGACTATTTACAGGGCGCTTCTTATGGCGTAATCGTTCGCCATAACGAGCGCTCAATTTAGTTCGAAGTCCTATTGCAAACTAGTTCGTGCTTTCTTTCGCTAGTTCTTTTGCACGACTCATAATGCGAAGCATTAGATGGTGCTCTACAATCGAAAGTTTTTTTTTTGTTTTTTAATATTTTATGGGTCTAAGCCATATTGAGGTCCCTGATTTAACTACGGAATTAAAGCTTCATCATTACTAAAACACATGCATGTAGTGCTGTAAATCGGATTTTATAAAAAGCTCTTAGGTGCGGTCGTCTTGATGGAGGTTATGAGTTAGGTAAGTGAACTAAGAGTGGGATCCTCAGCAAACTAGTTCGCGTAGTTCACCTAATAGAGCGCTCTTTCCACCTAGGTCGTTCGCGAACTACCCAAGACTAACAACTTGGCTATTGCAATAACAATCATCGATGATGATGATGATGATGATGACGTGACTAATGATCAGATATCAGATTGTTGACTTAGGACTTAGACTACAAGATTACTATGAGACTGAAACAGTTTGAGAAATTTGTTAACTCTTCAACTCTTGTATGCAAAATGTATGGTTTTCCATTTTTTTGTGTTTCTATTATTAATAAATACATAATATGTATGTTAAAAAGTTTGTGTAATGTATTTAAGAATTTTTCTCATGTTTATTCATTATATTAATAAAGAAAATGAAAAAAAAAACGCATGTTTAATTTAAGTGTTTTAAACATGTTTTAAACTGTTTTAAACAAAAACTATTTTAAACCTAAACCAATTTTTAAAACATGTTTAAAACAGTTAATTAAAACAAAATGTTTAAAACGAAACAACCCTGTTTTAATTATATACCATTTTTTCTAAAATCAATAGTTTTCGAGTTACATTTAAAAAACCGTTTTTTCACGATTTTTTAAGGTAAAAAAATGCTATTTAAGCCCGCTGAGCTGAGGAAGCAGTGCGGCTTTCTTCTTCTTCCCTGGGAGCTTTCTTGATTAACTACCGGAGGCAGCGCAGCCTCATGGGCTTTTTGTGCGGCTTTAAATTGACTATATACATATATATATATATATATATATATATATATATATATATATATATATATATATATATATATATATATATATATATATATATATATATATATAAAATATATATATATATATATATATATATATATATATATATATATATATATATATATATATAATATACATATATATATATATATATATATATATATATATATATATATATATATATATATATATATATATATAATATATATATATATATATATATATATATATATATATATATAATAATATATATATATATATATATATATATATATATATATATATATATATATATATATATATATATATATATATATATATATATATATATATATATATATATATATATATATATATATATATATATATATATATATATATATTACACGCTCGTGCGTGTATCTTTTTTCGTTAGTTTATTTATATGTGTCCAAATGAAATTGTTTTTATTGATGTATATACCTGTACGTAAAATGTAAATGTTAATTATAAGGTAAGCTTAGTGATTTAATGTAAACTTAAAGAGTAATTACGAAAAAAATTGTTGCAGGCTACTTCTACAACTATTTGAAAAGGCTAGGGAATTTCCGGCCGAAACGTCAAAACAATTAAAAAATAATACATTTTTCTGGAAAAAAAAACACTTTTCTTTTTTTCCATTGTAATTTGAAGGACTGCAAAACCCAAGAAAAAAATCTCCGAAAAATATATATATATATATATATATATATATATATATATATATATATATATATATATATATATATATATATATATATATATATACATATATAGTTCATAGTTATATTTATAAAAAAATGTTTTATACGTATCTCTTATTGGCTTGGTTTTTTGCGGTGGCCTCCCGGACTATTTAGACAGAAGAGCAAACAACCAGGGTGCGGGCTGGTGCTTGCCATCTGCAAAGATACCTCTTTATAGAACTCAAACTCGATTAAAGAGCTGTCTACAACAAAAACCCTTAAAACAAATCTCATACCGTAGATAGTACCAAATATGTCCATCTGGCTAGCTAAAGAGATAGTTTTTAGATTTTGGTTCAAAATTAACATAGAGAACCAAACATTTTGTGTATTTTCTGTTTTTAATAGGACAGTTGTCCATATTAATGTCTAGTAAAATAAATGTACCTAAATAGAATGTCACTGGTTATATTGAATGTTAAAGCAATAATGATTTGCATAGTGATATATGTGTGACTTGACTTGTTTTTTGTTTACTGATCTGTCTGTATGAATGCAAAATAAATGTCTGTATTAATTAAACAAAAATAATACAAACAGATCGGTCAAAAATTTGCCACGGTAAAAAAGAACTTGGCTAATTTTAGATTTTAGTACTTTAAGAGGCTGAGATTTTTGGATAGGAACTTGACCCTTGTTTTACATAACTGTTTTTGTTCGTTTTATTTGGGTTATTCGCCTTTCTACTTTTTGGAAAATGGGACCCTCTTGATAACGGTGGCCGACTTGCCACCGAAACGTAGATTAATATTTGTGACTTTTTGGGTTTTTTGAGGGGTTTTCTTCTTTTTTGTTGCAGGCGATCTGCAAGTTCATAGGGGTCAATAGGGCTGCACAGGGTCAGCCCGCATACCCCGGGACCCGGACCAAGAGGGTCCCATTTTCCAAAAAGTAGAAAGGCGAGTAACCCAAATAAAACAAACTAAAACGTGGATCCGCCACAAAACTATAGAACATATTTATAACTGTTTTTGGTATGATAGAGTATTAACTTCTCAGCACTCACAAAACCTTTTTGTGCTTATGCTTTTTTGCCTTTGCCTGAACCCTCTCCCTCCACCCCAAGAATAAAATCCTGGCTTCGTCTTTGGTGCTAACCATAACATTTATATTTTAATTGTGCCGGGCAATCTGAAAAAAAATAAAAGATTTCTCAGTTTTTAAATTTTTAAACCTATTTTTAGGGCTGGGACAGTTTTCTCGTATTTAAGACAGATTGTGTTAAACTGCCAAATGCGTGAGGAGGTGTATGATTGTTTAAGGCTCTTCGTAATAACTCTTATAATACTAAATATATTTACTTGTTTCTTTTATTACATTCCATGGGTTACGGCAAAAGAATCATATTCGGACACTTCATGGTAAGTGGAGGTATTTTAAACAGTTTTACTGTTTTCTTATTTAATTAAGAGAGGTTTAGCTAGTTAAATAGGTATCCTTTGTTAATATTGCAGTATAATGTTGTTTTTAACATACCGGTTATCAACTAAGTACTGCACATAGCTTTTCTCCGTTGCTATAAAATAAATCATTTTAAAATACCATACATATAAGGTGTAAATATAAAACTTGTCATAACCAAATGTAAATGCCACTTCCGGTTTGGCCAAAAGTAAACCAAATCCAATAATTTTAAACGATATACACAAGATGCCACTTGTTTTTAAAATGGCGATGTAGAAAGGAATTTTGCCAAATTCAATATAGCCGCATTCGCTATTGACAAAGGAGGAGGGTAGAGATATCGGCCATTTATCGCCCATTATTAGTGAAAATCCAAACGAGTTTTAATTTAGCCCATTTTATTATGTTTATAATAAGTTCAAGTATATTTATTTACATCTACAATGAATTGGTAAAAAACAGAATGGGAACAAAAAAGGTAATTATCTCGAAAGTTGCATCCACTCCGATTTTGACCAAATTTTCTCTACGTGGGTTTCTTGAGGCGCTGATCACGAATCTGAAAAAAATTTTTGGCAACGTTTCGTTTTCGAGATATTCATTTAAAATTAAACTAACCTCATTTTCACTATATCCCCCTTTTTTTTGCACGCAGTTTATCATTTTTACACTAAATTGGCACACAGTATTTCATAAATATCCTATAGAAATTTGTTTTTTTAATTAATTTCACCTTTTTCATTAAATTGTAAAGTCTTAATGTCAAAGGCGGCGGCCTTATTGGCTGATAAAATCCCTAGTCTATACATGGTTGCGGCGTTTAAAAATGGGAGGTTAAAAGGAAAAGGTTTTCAAAGGACGTTTATAAAATATTGCCAATATGGTGTTTAAATCAAAAATTCTGTTCTGTGCAAAAAGAAAGGGGAATAGTGTAAATAAGGTTAGTTTGTTTTTAAACTTTTTATTTTTGATATCTCGAAAACGAAACGTTGCGAAAAAAAATGTTTTCAGATTCGTGATCAGCGCCCCAAAAAAACCCCGTATACCTTTAGTCAAAATCGGAGTGGCGGCAACTTTCGAGACAATAACCCAAAAAAATATACATAATGCGCTTTGTGAATAACAATATTTTTTTCTTTAATATTACAATTTATAAACTTATAAACTAGCATTTATTTATTTTGGTAAGTTAGGGGCATTTTTTTAAATAAAAGATTAAAAAACATCTAATATGACAAAAGTTCAATAAACATGGCAAGTTTAAAGGATTTTTTTCGTACTTGCCATTCTGTTTTTTTCCAATTCATTGTAGATTTAAATAAAAATGCTTGAACTTATTATAAATATAATAAAATGGCATAAATTAAAACTTCAAGAATATGATAGGCGAAACAAGGCCGATCTTTACCCACCTTCTTTGTTTTGAAACAGAGCTGGCACGGCACAAGTAACTAATTTAAAAAATCTTGTTTATGAGAGACTTAAAAAACTTACCACGTTAACCATCTCAAAAAAGGGTTGTATTACAGTTTTGTTTTTAAAATATCTTTGCGTAAAATGTTTATTTTAAGATTTAAGATGGATTAATAGTTTAAGGTTTCCGTTTGTCATTTGACGTTCGCAAATCATATATAAAATAACGGTGTTCCCTTTATCAATTTATACTTTTTGTTACGTTTTTCGTTCGCCGTTCGGTGTTATCACATGGTTTAATATCTATTTGTAATAATATATTTTTTAAAACCCTAGTTTATATTTACTTTTGTATGTTTTTATTTTTCCTGTTTATATTTGTGAACAATATCATTTAATTGTAATATTACTGTATACCTTAAAGTATTTAAAATAATGAAGACGCATACACCCCCCGTCATGAAAGGCAAATTAAAAACGCCTCATTATTGGTCCGCAGGGCTTTTACTCTGCGGATTTACTTACCTAGGTTCAATAAATAAAATTATGCATACATAGGGTGGATTTATACAAAAAAATAATATAAAAATAAAATAGAAGTTAAATATATTTTATCCTTATAAGGCGTTTATACAGAAAAATAACATAAAATAAAAATAGGAAATAACACTGAAGAACTTAAACTTTTAACTTCTTATTTTATTTTTATGTGAAATCCTCGATAGCTGCATATTTGGGTTTATTTATTTTTAAATTTTGGGTTCGTTTTTTTCATATAAGGTCGCTTTAAATCGTTAAAATTAGGTTTTCATCGCATGGTTCTCTTATTTTATAACTTTAAACACCCAACAAAATTATGAAATCAAAAAAGAACAAACATTGCGAAACGAAAAACTTAAAAATGACGTTTGTTTTAAGCCTTCTGCAGGCGATCTCTGTAACTCAAAAGAGATAGAAATAGACAAGAAATAAGTTAGATTTTTTTTATCACTAATTCGTACTTTATATCATTTCTCTACGTGGCTCGTTCAATTTCAGTAAAGCGTAGTTCATATGCTTGCGAAATGCGATTTGCGAATTGCGAAACTTGTTCTGATTGGTCGATTTCAAATGTGTCAATTGTAGGAGCTCTCTATTCTTAAGTTTTTTGCGATTCGCAATATTTAAAATCTAGGGGGCGGGAAAATTGACGGATTCTTATTGGTCGACTTAAAATATGTCAGTTGTCCAAGAGGTTAATGTCACTTTTTTTGCGATTCGTAATATTTGAAATGTGAGAAGCGGGAAAATTGACTTTAATTTAAGATTTTGCGAATTCCGCAAAAATTGAAGACCACGAGCATGCGTATTGATATAGATACTCGTTTGATTTTGGCGTTGCTCAAAGATTAAGTTACTACGGTTCAATTCTTGGGGCCATGTAATATTTATATATATATATATATATATATATATATATATATATATATATATATATATATATATATATATATATATATATATATATATAAAAAAAAAAAAAAAAAAAAAAAAAAAAAAAAATTTTTTTTTTTTTTTTTTTTTTTTTTTTTTTATATAAAGGTAAAAGAAATCACTACCCAGCCTTTTATTTTTTGAATAAAAACATATACCTTTCAAATTTTAGGATACTATAATATATTATAGGATGCTGATTTTGAATATTATAACATGTCTTATCACTTCCGGTTTAACCGGAAAAAAACATCAACTTTGATTTTTTTAATGGAATACCCTGTATTTTTTTTAAAATTTTGATTCTACGAATCATTTTTGACAAAAAATGTATATTATGTCCTAATATCTCTGCTAGTTTTTGAAAAAATGTTTAAAGTCCGCTATTATGATTTTATGGGAAAAAAAAATAAATGTTAAAAAAATTAAAATTTTTTAATTTAATTTTTCAAACCTTCTTAAGGTCATAATAAAATACTTCCGGCTTTACCGGAAGTGCTGCAAAGTTTCCAATAATGTTACTAAAAAATTTAAATGCAACCCCGTATTTTTTTAAATTTATTCTACGGGTTATTCCTGATATGAAACTGTATAATATCCTATACCATCTTTGTTAGTTTTTGAGAAAATGGCGATTGAAGATTTCAAACGCCCTATTAGGTTTTGGGGGAACAAATAAACGTTAGAAACATTTAATTTTTTTAATTTAATTCTAAATTTTTTTAATTAACTATTAAATAAAAAACATTAAAATAACTTGCTAAAAACGGCCTGAATTATTTCAGGCTTATTGTTTTCTAACATTTATTTGTTTTCCAAATTTACTCAAATGTTTTTGACACCGCTTTTTAAAACTAACAAGATAGGTATAAATATTATACGATTTTATATCAGGATTCAAATATTCAATATTTTAAAAAATATACAGGGTTTGCATTTAAATTTTTGAAGTAAATTATTAGAAAGTAGTTTTGCAGCACTTCCTAAAAAAGTAGTTTTATTATGACCTCCAAGATAGAGTCTTTAGAAAAAATAAATTAAACATAATATTTTTATACATTCATTTTTTTTCCCCATAAAACTGCATAATGTGCGGTAGTTTGGACATCTTTAATCGCCATTTTCTTAAAAACTACAAGATAGGTATAGGATATAAAAAGATTTTTTATCAAAAAGGGTCCAAAACCAAATTTTTAAAAAAATCAGGGTGTTAAAAAAAATAAAGGATTCCCGGTTTAAAAGGAAATATAGGACTCATAATTAAAAAAATTTTAAAAATTAATATTTTTAAAAATTTAACCTATTTTTATTAAAAGGGGGAAAGGGGTGGGAGGGTTTGTTTTCAATAAAATATATATTTAAAATTATAATATTTAAAATTTAAATATTAAAAATAAAATTTAAAAATTTTATAATTTAAATTTTTAAAATTTAAAAAAAAATTTTTTTTTTTTAAAATATAAATAATATTATATAATAAAAATATATATATTTATATAATATATAAATACAAAATTAAATATATAATACATAAAAATATATATATATATTATATATATATATATATATATATATATATATATATATATATATATATTATATTATATATATATATATATATATATATTATAATATATATATATATATATATAATATATATATATATATATATATATATATATATATATATATATATATATATATATATATATATATTATATATATATATATACAAACGCCTTGGCCCTCAAACACCGCTTCTTATGAGAGCGTTGTCTAAAAGGTGCTGTAAAATGCAAATTCTGTTATGTTTTTTTTTCGATAAAATCATAATCTTATAGGATTAAAGCGATCCTTTATTTCATGACAACCTGTCATTCTCTCATGTTTTAATAGCACATATGCAGTTGTGACTTCAAGTAAAAATAAAATAAAAAGTTTAAAGTTTCCAGCATATTCCTACTGATTCAGCCTCACCATTAAGACAGTGCCAAAAAGCGCGCAAGAGAGAAAGATGAATCAAAATATAATCTTTCTCTCTCGCTCCAACGTGCTTATTGGTTGAGAAGGACTGGCTGACGAATCAGCACGACGAGTGGGATATATACCCTTCTCACCGACCAATGAGCACGTAGAAGCGAGAGGGAAAGGTTATACTGTAATTCTTCTGTCGCTCTCGCTTGCTGCCTAGTAGCAAGGCTTCCTCTATAAGTATGCTCAAAGGTTAAAATATGTTGTGATCTTTAATGTAATTTCTTATTTTTATTTTATGTTATTTGCCTGTATAAAGACTTTATGAGGATAAAGTATATTCTATTTTTTGTTGTTGTTTGTTTTAATAAATCCACCTTATAAGATGCAATTATGAAGGTCAGTAAATGCAATAGCCCTTCTTCACCAGAAAAAATTTTCAACTTGATCCTTATTATTCACTGACGACCAAAGCATTATAAATGTTTAATAAAACAATACACAGAGAAAAACCTAGCATAAGATACAATATTGTTAAAAAAAAATAATTATAAATAACACAAAAAGGTTTTAAAGAAGGGAAATTAATTAAAACGTCAATACAGAGCGTCAATACTTCCATCTTGCATCTTGCCAACAGTTCCAGCACTAAATCCCTAAAAAATTCGCAGCCGCAGCGCTATGAAATACCAAAAAAACCGGCGGAAAAATTTTGCGAATTCGTAATTCGTAAATCGCATTTCGCAAGCTTATGAACTACGCTTAACAGAAATATAGCATATTATTCAACATGAAAACATAGGATGCTTTGTGGAAAAATGCACAATCTATGGAAGGATTCAGCGATAGTAGCAGATTTTTTTTATTATCAAAACCTTAAAGCCTTGTTTTTTTAATGTTTTAACTTTTTGTTTAGGTTAATAGCTTCTTTGTTTACACTTAGTCTTATGTAAAAAATAGAGGTGATGCGATACTTTTTTGGCGCAATGTCGTTATAGGGCTTCGAGTAGTTTTTGGAAATTTTATTAAGATATGTAAAATTTGATAGGGAAATATATAGGCCAATCATAAGTACATTTTAAGGGAAAATCCAAAAAAATGTTTAGATTTAAAAGATAATTAACTAGAAACTTGGTTAAAAAATTCTAAAATATTTTAAAGAAATATGAGGAAATTAGGGAGAAGAATAAAAACGCAAAAAATTATATATGCTTTATTCTAAAGTGAAATGTCCAAATATACTTTAAAATATTTAGACACATTTTTAATTAAAATACATTTAAAACACCGATGGGGTTTGAGACAAATAAGATTTTTGTTTTCCCAAAATAATAATGCTCTTTTACAAAATGCCTAAAAATTGGGTCCATTTTATAATCTTCAAACCACAAAAACTAAACTTTAATAATTAAATTTATTTATTTAAAGATAAACTTTACAACACTCTAGGTAATTACATGTAATTCAAATAATTAAAATATGACTTGAAAAATAAACACATAAGTAAACAAAGATTTGCAGGTTAGGATCACTTCAAAAGTTCAAAATGAAATGAAAAAATAAGTAAAGCAATGACAGAGTATGTACATTTTAATGGGATAGAAAGAGAACAGATCGTAGCAAGACCCTGGCTGATCCTTCTATTTCTATACTCTGAACTTGCCATTCGGAAATCCGAAAATAGCCGAGAAAAAATACAAAGTCGGGTTTAAAAAGTTTTTTTAATGATAGATAGGAAATTTCTTCTTTTTAATCGCTTTGTCTATGGCTTTGATACTAGTTAATTCACCAGCTTTCCCCTTTCCAGACACATTGCGATGTGACAACGAGAGCTTTCCCGGGCTTCGTCGATAGCTTTTGGATATCGGGCTCCAAGAAGTTCCGATTTTTAAGAGGTTTAAACTAGTGAAAGGCACAAATAATGGCGGTCAATCCAAGGAGTGCCACTGGTATTGCGCATAACTGTTTCCTTTTAGTTCTAATACTTTCCGCTGCTCGCGCATCTATCTTCTGCCATTGGAATACACCTCGTGCACATTACAAAAGCGAAAAAACACTAGGTTATAGGAAGCTTCGCTCACAACGCCTAGAAGGACTCCAATAATTGGGGTGAGTCTCTCTCCTTGATCCCCTAGGGTGAAAATCAGTTGATACGGCTATGCCAACCGCCCTTCCCAAAGCTATGTAGCTTTTTATCGCGTGACTTCACTACTCGGAAGTGAAACAAAAAATGCATTTCTTATTATTTTATTTGGTTTTATAAATGGGCTTATTTCTATTTCCTATTTTATTCTAATAATTTTTTAGTTTTACGATATTTTTGTCTGTTTAAATTCACCTTTAGTTAATTTAATTTAAAATAAAACACTCGGTGTAAAGTTTCACAAATTTTTTATTCAGATAGATCTGACACGTGTTTCGGTCTCACGACCATTTTCAAAGATCTTTTTAGGAAAAAGATCTTTGAAATGTCGTGAATCGCGTGACTTCACTATCGGAATAAAAAAAAATGCATTTCTTATTATTTTTTTGTTTTATAAATTTAAATTTTGTTACAATGTTTCACCTAATTTTTAGTTTTACCCCAATTTTTCTGTTTAAAATTCACCTTTAGTTGTTGTTTCTGACTTATTTTAGGGTATCAATGGCCGGCATCAATCCCATGAGTGGTAAATCGATACCCCGGGCATACGCCGAATGTATGCTTTGTATTGTCTGTCATTTTTTTGGTGCAGGTGAAGGCATGCAAGAAGTATTAGATGACCATATATCTGAAAAATCAATGCTTGTAATTACAATGATTACAGGAAAGTATTTTAAACCATTTTTTAAACGTATATCCGAAATCACATCCTCAAACTTTAGGATGTATTGCTATTAAAGGGAATATTATGAGAATTAATTTTATTATCCTTTTCAAATGAAGAAAAAATCCAGTTGCCTTACCCTAAAAGTATTAAATAATTTAATTCTTTTCTGTAATTCAGACTACTTTTTAGTTTTATTGGGTTATAGATTTTAAAAAAGTTAGCTGACTAGTTGTACTATTTTAATTCAGGTTAACTTTTTACACATTTATTCAAATCTTAAAAAGGAACTTGAAGGGTAATACGTTTTAAAATTCTAAAAAACCGATGTTTAATACTCAAAATTTTTAAATTAGTTTAGGACATTTCGTTCGTTTATATGTCTAAGTTTGCCTTATAAATTTTAAGTGAATTGATTAAACTCTTCTAGAGTTATAATGAAGGAAAGTTTAAAAAAACGCGTTTAAAGTTTCAAGTACGGTTAAAGCTATGGAAATCTTAACTTACGTCAATCTGCGATGCCTGGTCCATAGAGTATCCCTTCTTTTGTCTCCTAAAGTCTTTTAAAGTGGATTGCTCTGCTTTTGCTTTAACTCTGGAATTTTTTACAACGTCACTCGGGCACTGCTCGAAGCGCGCCATGCGCGCTTTCTCACGATCGTTTACATATTTATGCGCATTTGCTTCTTCTAATTGCTGTATTTTTATAACGACTTTAAAATCACTTTACCAGCATATTTTAAACATGTTAAGAAATTAATTTGGGTAACCCTGTTAATTTTAACTGGAGGGAATGGTTACGTACTCCAGACCATAGTTATAAGCCTTATATATCAAGTAGGCATTTGTTTTTTCTGAAATATCAGGTCGTCCTGTCACGTAAACGCGAGTACTTTTTGCGCAGAAAAATCTGTTCAAAAATTATAATGAGCAATTTTGAAAGTCTCCCTTCAGACATTGATGTTGCCGCAATGAATGCCACGGATTTATTATTGCCGGAAGAGTCGCGATAAAAATATGAAAAAATATACAACCAGTTTTTAACATGGTGTGATGGCAAAAAGGTAAAAAATCAATGCAGTAAAGAAGTGAGTAGTATGACATTCCAAGTTTGAGCCAAACCGGTCAACAGCCCATCCATCCATTTCAATTAGACCTTCACTGTTATCATCATCATTATAGCAGCAGGGATTGTTCTGAAAAAATGTAAAAAAATGTGTTATTATTAATTTTAATACTGAGTAGTAGGAATTTATTTCAAAAAATAAAATATTTTGAAATAGATACTTGTAGTTTTTTTTTTATTATTACAAAAAGTAATTGTACGTGTTATAGATTCATAACACCTTTAATTGTGTTTTAAATCTATAACATACGTACTTTAGATTTTAGAAAAATAGTTATATAAAAATGGCACAACTAAACCGTTGTAAATGAATAAGTTACATACAAGTTCTTGATATATTTTTTTAATTCGTTTTTATATTTTTAAAATAAATTTGTGTCTTTATTAAACATTTATTTTCTGGTGTTATTATAGGTAGAATATGGACCCTTTACGTGATAGCCTGTGTTTTAAAAATATTTAGTGTAGTCACGATTTCGGAGAGCAAATATGAAGAATATCTTTTACAATTGGAAGTTTTCATGAGACAAAAACGATTGCCCCAGGTTAGCAAAAAGGCATCAACTGATTATACATGGTGTTTCAGATTTTATTCTTAAACATATTGGGGTATATTTGATATAAATAACATGTTTGATATTAAGAGAAAAAAAAACTGAAAGTATTTTTAAAAAGGGTTAAATTTCTAAATATTTTTTATATATTCTACCTTCGAGCATATTCCTATAGGAGGCAGCCTTACCACACGTGTGAGAGAAAAATAAAAAACCGCAATATTATCTTTCAATGCAAAGCGGAGTATTTACCCCTCCCACCGACCAATCAGCACATTGGAGCGAGAAAGAAATGTTATAGCACGCTTGTTTGCACTGCCGAGCGGCAAGGCTGCCTCTAGCAGTGGTATGCTCGAAGTATTCTACTAAAATTATTTATCGGACCGTACTCGTGTATTTCAAATGGAAAGATTCTAAGTCTTATGATTTTACAACATGTATGTTCAACTGTGTACCCTCTCGCATTCCTACCTTATACATTTTCAGGTACTACCAAGCTGGACCCTTTATTTTGCAGCCGACATACTCTAATTATTGTTATTAATGGTCTTGGTGGCACCTAGCTAATGTTCGGCCCATGAACTGGGAGTTTTCTTGACTACTTGCAGAGGTTAATTGCTGGTATAATTTCTTTGAACATGCCCATCTTTATCACACTTCCAGCAACGAATGTTTGTGTTTTACGTACGATTTTTTGTAACTCATTCATCACTCTTGTCAAATCGTTGTTGAAATTGTCTCCGTGCAAAGTTCTTTCTTCGAAGTCTTGGCTTGCTTCTGGATGTTTGCTTAGCCGATTATAATTGAAATGCGTATATAGGCAAGACCTTTTGAAATTGTTTTAAATTATGGCCATTCTTAAAACTTGGTTCATATCTGGATCGGGCAATGAAACTGCCTACTGCTAATTATAGTTTTATTTTTCCGGATAGGCTGGGTATGTCAGATTAATTGGGCATACAATATCAACTTTGTATTTCTAAAGGCTTTCGCTGTATTTTTGTCTTCGTCCTTGCAGCAGCGCCTTATAAACTTCCTGCAAGTGCGTTTCGCCATATATCTTTTCCAGGAATAACACAATCGATTCATAGTCACATTACGTGTGCTTTCTCTTGTAAACTCCATTTATTGCCGATGGCAGCAGCCTTAAATTTTCGGAGATGCGTAACCCAAGGTACATTGTTATCAAAAGTTGGTGGGTTTATAACAGTAACTGCGGTACCACATTCTGAAACGACACCTGTAGTAGCTATGTTTTTAGTTTGTCGCTCTAATTCTTGTACTTTCTGTTGCATTTACCTTGTACTTGATAAACTTTATTTTTAATGAAGTCTTGTATTTCTTGCATTTCTTGTTTAACATTGTACTTGGTAATTTTTAATTTAGGCAACATTTGTTTTTTTATTTTGTCTTGACTTTCTTAAAATTCTCTTTTTACGATCTTCATCATCTTTTCTTTTAGCTATTGTTTGATTTCTACTTGGGTCTTTTAAATGTCTTTTTGGATTTTTTCCCTTTGTTGTCTTGACTAGTTCGAATTTCGCGCTACATTTCTTAATGATTTCTCTTCATTTTCTCTTGACGTTCTCCTCATGCTCTCTTGACTTCTCTTCATTTCCTCTTGATTGCTCTTCTTTTTTTTTTAATCTTCCTTCATATATTCTTGTTCTTCATAACTGCTATTCAAAATTTCTCGTTAACCCCTTCGGCTTTCTTGTGGTTCCTTGTTCCGCTTCTAACACCCAATGATCTGTAGCACCTCGTATAACAACCTTTTTATTGGCAATCAACAAATGTTACTTTGGTAACAACAATGTAACATAAACATGCTAACCCTTTAGTCGTTACTATCAGGTTTTTTTTTATTACGGCTCCGCTTTTTTTATAATAGATTTTAAGAGCTTCTAAGATCCCAAAACCAATGATGTATCGCACTTATTCGAAAAATTTATATTAATGGCAATTTCCATAAGAAATCATGTTTAAGAGAGACAGGTAATAGATATTTGGTGGGAAACCATTAAAATGATTATTTCGAATGAGTTCATTACATCATTGTCAAGTTGATGATGACAGCATGATCATTGTGTAAATCTAATAACACTGTCTTCTAAAACAGAAAAAGTAGCAATAATAATGTAAAATTTATTTTGTTATATCTATTTAAATAAAGTCATAAAAAAAGTTTTAAAAAAATTGCGAATGTTCGGTTTTTTTCAAAAGTCTTTGGAAGTATTCGAAATTTTTAAACTTTTAAGGTGACATTTTAATCAGCATCAAATTGCGTAACTTTGCCTCCATTTAACCGACCTCGTATCTCTTCAAGTTTCCGAGATCCCAATGATGACGCTCGAATTTGGGACAGGCTGTACAGGGTCTTTGATTATATTTACGTGGCTTCAAAGGCCTTTTTTTGAAGACAGAAAAAAAAGTTTTATATAAAAAATTTTAGGATTTTTTCCATATTATCTTTGAAATTATTAGTAAAAATATCGGAATAAAATAATAAAAAAATAGGCAACTTCAACTTTTTTTAAAGAATGTATATTATGCGCTAAACGAAAGATCTTTTTTTTGATTTCAAAATATATACATTGATGATATTTGAGTAAACCATTTTTTAAAATATTTTAGCTTAAATAATTAATAAATTACAAAAAAAATTTTTTTTTAGTACCAAGAAAGCCTGGGAAAAAATAAAATAGTTATGTTGTGAATTTGGTGAGGGTTTTTCTGGACCAATAATGTTTATTTTTGTGATTAAACATTCTTGCTAAAGTAAAAAAAACTTGTCGGTGAATAAATTTTATTTATTAGAAAAATTCTGGGCGACATAAATTTATTAGGGGTAAACTTTTTAAAATTTTAAGATAAATAAATTTTATAATCTTTTAAAGTTCAGATCCGCATCCGGATTCATATTTCAGGATTTTCTAAAATTATTAGAAGTAGTTAGTGCTAGTCCAAAAAAAAGTTAAAAAATTTTCCTGAAATAAAGAGGATATCCAAAAATTGTTTTCATTTGGGGTCGTCGTTTTTTTCATTTTAAAGTATTGTTTAATAAACTTTCTTACTATGTATTTAATAGTATCTATAGATGGTACCGTTTTTGAGGGATATAATAAGTAATATTACCTTTGACTGTCGTCACATTATTATTGTTACTATAAAAAAAAACGCATAATAACGATTTTTTTTTTTCTT
>JAHBCN010012514.1:0-26384 GCA_019359885.1 Listronotus oregonensis
TGTCTCGATTATGATAGGGGAACTGTTTAAAAAGGGAAACGGGGAGTAAGCGGGTTTTTCATGGGGGGCCCTGACTCTGATCGGTAAAAAGGGGGGTTGTTAAGAAACAAAAAAGGGGTTTTATTATGGGGGCAAAATTTTTTTTCTTATGCAAGACAATGCCGCCCGCACGTTGCCAAAAAAACAAGGAATACTTTAAAAGGTTAATTTAATTTTTTGATTGACAGCATTTAAAAGTTTTTAACCCCGTTAAAGATTTTTGGGGGCCCAACCAAAAAAAGGGGTTAAGAGTGGGGAATACCCCTGAGACAATTTTGGGAACGGGGAAAAAGCGGGGAAAAGTTTTAGAAAAAAAAAAAATTTTGTTTTGGGGCAACATTAGGGCTCTGATAAAAAGCCTTCCCTAAAAAAATTGGAAAAGGGGGGAAATAAAAAAAATTTTAAAAATTTTTTTTTTTTATTTTTTTTTTTTTTTTTAAAAAAAAATTTTTAAAAAAAGGGACAAAAAAAAGGGGGTTTTTTTCCAATTCCAAAGGATAGTAATGAAATTTGTTCAAAAAAAAATTTTTTTTCCCTAACTTGTAATGGTATTTTTTTTTAAATTTAAGTTTTTAAAAGTTTTCATTTATATGTTTAATATGTTTAAAAAATATGTTTGAAAAGGGTTTTTTAAAAAAATAATGTTATTTAAACCAAATTATACGTGATTAATTAAAATATGGTCATGGCAGTTGTTGGGCAAACACCCCATGAGAACATGCCATATAGGGACGGATCTGCCGTCGCATTTATTTACATTGTTTTTTGAGTTTAAATTTTTTTTATTAGGTATGTTTGTTTTTTGAAATGGTGTACATTATTGAAACTTTTTTTTACGTAAGCGCTCTTAGGGAAAGGGTTTATTTTGGACAAGGGGTTTAAAAAAAGTAAAAAATTTTTATTACTGAAAAAAAAACGGCCCTTATTTTTAGTGATTTCTGCAGAGTTTTCTTGTGAAAGCATTTAAATAGTTTACCGGCATTGCATTGTGCCCAATTGTAAAAATACGACTATATTGGCAAAAAAAAGCTTTTATTAAAGGAAAAAAAGGGAAAAAAATTTTTTGGTTTTTTTTCAAATTTAAGTTTTTTTTTTTCGGGTATTTTTTTTCTTTAAAAAAAAAATTTTTAAATTTTTTTTTTTTTGAGTAAATAAATCCCCAAAAATCACCGATTTTCATGTTTTTAATTTTTGTTCATCCGTTCTCCGGGGGATAAAATGTTTTTTAATTAGTTCAATATTTTTTCTTTTATTTACAGTAATTACTATTTTTTTAGCAATAACTGAAAACGAATGCAGACTTTAAAAACGCAATTTTGATATCTGCAGAATTTTAGATATTTTTTTTTTTTCCAAACCTACAATAAAAATCATATTGTCGTAAATTTTTAACTTTCTTTGAGAAAATCACGAAAACCGAGTTTTCCTTTAAACAATGCCCCCTAATTTTGGTGAAACAAACCAGCCGAAACCAATGGATGAAATTTAAAAATTTAAATTTTCTTTCCCCAAAACTTTGAACTACTTTTGATAAAAAATTTGGGGATGAACCTAAAAATTTTTTCAAAAACTTTTCCCCCCTTATTATTGGAAATACGACTATAAGTCCTTAACCAAACTGATGCAGAATTGGTTTTAGTTTTTGGGTGTTATCAAAATTGTACCAATACTAGCTAAATTTTTGGGCAAAAAAAAACCCTTTATGGGGAGTTTTAGAAACTTGATAATTTCCATCCATTTCTCTTGACCACTTTTACTGAAAATATTTCCCCCAAAAAGCTGTGCGATAAATATTTTCCCCAGATACAGCCGGCGTCCCTTCATTTGTACTTCCGGTACATTTAGTAAACTAAAAACAAAGTCGTTTTGAATGTTTTTTTTTATCTATATTGAAATTTTTAAATTTATAAAATATAAACCCTTTAAGTTAGGCTTTTTAACTAAACTTTTACAATTTTTTGAAAATTTTAAAAAAAAAGTACACTTTTTTAAAACTTTTTTTTTGAAAAAGCATTTTTTTTCTATTTCCATTTTATCCAGATCCCTGATATTTAATTATTAAAAAATTTTTAAAAAAAATTTTTTAATTTTAGAAAATTTTGAAATTTACCATCGTTGTTTTTAATTTAAACCCTTTAAAAACCCCAAATTTTATGATCAAGCTTTTTTATTATTTAAACCCATCTATTTCTTCTATTTTAAAACAGATAACATAATAGGATTTAAAAATTTGTATATAAATTAGACTTTTTTGAACGATTAATTTAATGGGAGCTTGGAGCAAGGCTATAAAATGGTGAATGAAAAAGTCTTTTTTATGTAAAACTTTTATATGTTAAGGTTTAAAATTTTAAAAAAGGGGTTATTAAAACCCCGGGAAGGGGAAAAATTTTAAAAAAAAAAATGAATGAAAACTAACCAAACAACAACTTTGGTGCGTTGTGGTTAAAACTAATAATTTTTTGGGTTTTTGGGTTATTTTCGTCATTTTTTTTTTTTAATTTTTCACATTCACCGGGGAAATATACATAATAACCACTATATTACATTAACCGTAACATATACATGTTTTTTTTATGATTGGGATTGAAAATTTTTGGAAAAAAAAAAAAAAAATACAAATTTGGGACACCTGTATAGGGTTTTCCCCCAAAAGGTGATCAAAAAAGGGGTTTAAAATTTATGAGATGTAGTTGTTTTTTTTTAAAACATGTCAATGAAATGCAAAAGTAAATAAAAAAATTTATATTAAAAATTTTTTAAATATTCTATAATAGTTTCTTTTAAAACCCCCAAAAAGAAGAAAAACAGTGAAAGTGTAGTTAGTTTAAATTTGGATATCAAAAAAACGAAACGTTCCCAAAAAAAAATTACTTTAGATTCATGATCAACACCTCAAAAAACCCTTGGGGCAAAAAAAATTTTTAAAATTGGCAATGGGTAACAAAAGAAAAAAATTATATTCTTATTTATTTTACACAAATGTCATTTTACATGGTACCAAAGTTTTAGGAAGCCCAGTAATCATTTTGCAAGACCCAAAAAGGCCTTTTCCCCTATACCGGTTTTTTTTTTTTTGACCTTTAATTGATATTTTTTAATTGGGCAAGGGAAAAAATAGTCTTTTGGCAGTAAGCTTTACGGAGCAAGTCCCTAATAAAAACCATCTAGACCAGTCTTTCCCTGGGGGAAAACCCCCCTTTGGGAGGCCTAGGGGGAGGGGAAGGGACCCAAAAAATTGAGGGCGCTATTGTTTTTGGGGGCGATGGGGGATTTCAACTTCCCCTTCATATTTTAAAATTCCCGAAATTAAAATCCTTCTACTACACAACATTCATTTATTAGTTCATATTTTTACCTTTTTTTTATTTAAAAAATTCATTTTTGATACCGAAATTTTTAATCATATTTTTTTTTTTGGCTTATGTCTTCGTCGGTGATACCTTCTGTTATTTTCGAATGCCTTTTTTCTGTAGTGGGTATTTTGGGTCACTTTAGCAAAACTACTCTCCTATTTTTTTTCCCCCAAATTTTTAATTTTTTTTATAAACCCCCCTTTTTTAAAAGTACCATGCCAAACACAGACTGCCAAAATTTAATCTAGAACTGACCGGATGGAGGTAGACCACCCTTTTTAAATACGCCGATTTAAATATTTTGGAAAAATTTTTTAAACATATTTAAATTTCAGACTGATGGGGGAAAAAGCATGAAGTAGAGTGACAAATAATTTCAATTATAAATCTGGTATGTTTTTTTTGGTCCAATGCACGAGGCAAGATTGACCACCTTTTTAAAGGTGATTCAGATTTTTTTACTATGTTTGCTTTTGTGATAGGGGACCCATTCGCGTGGGTATTTTATGGATAACATTTAATAGTGAGTTCCTAGGTGAAAAGCATTTAAAATTTAAAAATAAAACATGTAGGTTGAAGGTTTAAAAAAAAAAAAGACATTTATTTTTTTTTATTTATGTTGTCCGTAAAGGCGGGTTCTGACGTGTCAGTTTTGCTGAATATTTTAACTGATTCAGTCGCACTAAAGAAAAAATTAGCGAGAATGATTAGTAAATTGGCGATTTCTGAAAACTGAAAAAAGGGGTGGGGAACGAACCCCGGATCGATTCCTTTTAAGGGATCCCAAGGTGGAATTTTATTATTTTTTTTGAAATAGATCCGGAACGTTTCCCTTTTTTAAGGACCCGTTTCCCAAAGAAATCGACTTTTTTTTTAATTTGAGAAAATGGTTTTAAATGTCAAAATGCCATATTAAATACGCCCCCCCCAAAATTTTAAAATTTGACTTACCCCCCAAAAAAACCCTTTATCCTAAACGGGGAAATGGGGTTTTAAATGCGAAAAAAACGGTATTTTAAATATTTCATTTTACATTTTAAAATTTTTTCTAAAATTCTTAATCACATTTTAAAACATCTACTTTTTAAAAAACTTTAAAAAAGGAACTACACAACATATGATTTTTAACCAAAATTTTTTGTTTTTTCAGGTTAAAAACAACATTTCATGAAACATTTTTTCCTGAAACCCATAGAGGTATCCAAAAAGAGCATAAATTTTACCTTCATTTATCAAAAAAATTTTGATTGCTCAAAATTTTTTTTATGTTTTTCTTAAAACCCCAAAAATTTTAAATGGGCATTCTTTTTTCATTCGGGGGTTTTCAAAAATGAATTAAAAGTTTTAAAATTTTTTTTCAACAGCGGGAATTTTAAACGGTTTGTAAAACCCCGAAAAATTAAAGATGTTCCATTTATGAGTGCTTGAGGTTATTTTCTTTCGGTGTGCCTTATCCTTTCAGGACGGGCGATAAACCCCACCAACTTTTCACTGGTGGAAAAAATTTCAAAATTGCCCAACCCATTTTTTTTGCGAATTTCGGGCCCGCCCCTTTTTTCGTCTATTTTTTTTTTCAATTATAAGTTGTAGAGTTCTGTATTTGTTGCTTCTCAAAGTGCCCAAAGTAACCGCTTTTCTTTGTTTGACAGTTATAATTTCTGCTTGTTTCTCCATAGGGTTTTGAACCTATGTTGGTAGTATGGTTTTCCCAAAAACAATTCTCGCATTCTGCGGTAGCCCCAAATTTCAAATGCCTCCACTCTCCTGTGTTGTTTCTGTTTGGCCACGTTTCGACACCATAAAAAAATTTTAAAAAAATAATCTCAAAACACGGAGCCGGGGTTTTTTGGGTTAGCCTGATATTACACAGCCAATTACGCATTTATTAAATATTGCTTTGCCTTTCTTTTGGCCTTTTTCAACCCAAATGATCCCAACCCCCCGTAAGTAGCAGCCCAGATATGTCATTTTCCCCCTTTTTTTCTAGGGTTTTCCGTGACGGTTATTTTATCGCTAGCATTTGGGTTTTTACTGATTACCATTATTTTTTTTATTTATTTAAGTTTCATCCCATATTTTTCGAAAGGGACATCGTTTTTAAACCCCGAATTTTCGCTGTTGCTATGATCACCTTATCACCCGCATATCGCAGGTTCTTCAGACATTCCCCATTGATAATAACACCACCCGTTGAGTTGTCCAGTGCTTTCAAATACTTCCAAATAAAATTAAAAGTAGGTGACAGGATGCCCCCCCTGTCTTATTTTTAAATTAAATTTTTTTTGGTTTTTTTTTTTTTTTTATTTATTTTTTTAATTCCCCTTAAAAAAAAAATTTTTTTTGGAGGGTTTGAAATTTAAAAAATTTTTATTGACATCTTTATCTTTCAATAAGTACTTGTACAGCAAACAGAGCTTTTTTTATTTTGCCCCTTTTTTTAAACCGAATTGAGTGTATCCGGTAAGTTTTCCAATTGATTTTTATTTTTCCCGATTTTTTCGTAAATAATGGGCTTTTTTGGCAAGGAAAAAAAAAACCGTCCTGTGGAATTCTCCTGTATTGTATATGAAAAAATTTGGGTGTCGTCAGTGTATTGATTAAAAAAATTTTAATAACCCCAGCTGGGGTATCATCTTCCCCGTTTGCTTTTTTTTTTTTTAGCTGCTTTGTTGCATGAATAATTTCTTCCTTTGTAATCAGAAACCTTCAATCTGTCTTGGTTTTCCTGGTCCCCCGTTGGTTCTCACGAACTTCCTTCCATCTTTGAAGTTGACCCCTATGTCTGTTATTGGGTTTTCATTCCTATCTTTATGATTCCAGATGTTGCTGTTTTCGTGTTCCTGCTGCTTCCTTTATTTTTTATGCAAAAAGGTGGTTTTCCCCCTTCAGTTCTTCGATTTTCAATTTTTTTTGTTCTTCTTTCGTTTTTAATTTCCTTTTTTATTTCCGGGGAATAGATATTTTTGTACTGCTTTTTGGGGATATTTTTTTTTTTCTTCCCTTAATTTGAATTGTCCGTCATCCATGCTTGTTTTTTTGCCTTGTCTTCTGGTTTCAGTTTCGATGGTATTCTTCAAAATTTTTTAATGTCCCCCCCTTTTTTTCCCACGTTGGTTTTTTCTAATTTTCAGGTGTTTTTTGATTTTTTTCGATTTTTTTTTGGTTCTACATTTCTGTGTTAAAATTTTTTTTAATTTCCTTTTTTTTTTTTTCTTTTTAGCGACTTTTAGGGTTTTTAAAAAAACATATTTAAAAAACCCTTAGAAAACCAGCAACCAAATTTTTTAATACAGTTCAAAAAATGTTCCATTTAAGGGGTTTCATGTGGATTCATAAATAAAATTAAAATTTTAAGAATATTCCCAAAAAAATTTTGCTAAGAGCCCACACTTCAAAATGAGGCTAAAATTTATTTCGCGACTCGGGCTTTCTTTGACGTTTATTCATCATCTGGATTATGTAGTATCATTTGTACCCTAGTTACCATTCTAATCAAAAAAATAAAAATGATTCGGATTCGTGATAAATGAATCATTCCGGATTCAATTGTTTTTTTTTTCAAAAGAATCATTGTATTGGTGTTTCATTCCTTCCCGTTTCGTAAACAATTTTTAAGGACCCGTCCAGCTCTGCCAAAGAAACATGTAAATAATAATCATTCATTTCCTTTTTTTAACTAACCCGAATTAAAAAGGGATTAAAAATGTGATTTTTTAAGTAAATAAAAAACGATTGAACAAACATTTACATTTTTTTTTATCACTAAATTTCAGGAAACTAGTCATGCCAGAATCCCGGTTAAGATTTCCCTTTTTAAAAAAAAGGGTTATTTGAGAGGACTGAAAAAATTTAAAAAATTTCCTTCCTAAGAAAAAAATAAATATGATTTTGTTTTTTTTCTTGACCCTGAAAGAACACCAAAATAGGGAATTTATTGGCTCTTTTCGAAAGTTTTAATTTTTGATCAAAACCATTTTTAGTAAACCACAAATTAACTTAAATTTTGTTGAAAAATTACGATTCAAATAAAAAAAAAAAAGGGTAAAAAATTCCCAAATTTTTAAAACCCAAAAAGTCAAATTTTTTTTTTCAATATAATATGGTTTTTGGTGAAAAGATTTTCTTAAATTTAAAAAATTAAATTTTAATTTATTAAAGGTGCTTTTTACCAACCCCTTGGGTGCAAAAACTTTAAAATTTTTAAACATTTTGGGGATCAAATTTTTTATTTTGTGTTATTTTCATAAATTTCTTTAAAAACTTTGTAAAAATTTAATTTTAATCCACCTATTTTTTATAGTTTTTTAGGAATTATACAGTTAATTGAATTAGTTCCTATGACCTTAATTTTAAAAACCCTGAAAAATTTTTTTTATTTAAAATTTTTTTTTAACGTCAATATTTTTTTTTAAGAACCATTTATTTTTTGCAGTTTGTTTTTTGTTCATGTCTTTATGTGCATCGGTTCATTTTTAAGAACAAAATTAAACATCTCATTATTTTAAAAGAAATTATTTATTTTTTTACGAGGCCTTGATTGTTGTTGCCCTAATGTCAGTTTAACGACGATGTTTTCACGCCAGACGTTCTTTAATACTGTCATGGTTTTAAGTGACGAGAATTGCGCAAAAGCTGTTGCACTTGTTAAAGACGGACAGTTATAATATATTGCAAGAATCCTTCATGTTCATCGCGCTACCATCAAAAGAGTATTCGAACGTTTTTTTAACTGGGATATACGCGTAGGGCCGGCTTGGCAGAAGACGAAAACAATCGCTGTTAATGACAGATGTTTTCAAGTTACATCTTTGCGGGATCGCAACATGAGTACAGCCAAGAAATCAACATCAAGAAGTCCGAGGTAGAAACGTTAGTGTGTGGACAGTTCGTCGAAGATTAAAGGAGTTTGGCTCAAAAGCTTACAGACCAGCAACTGGATCAAAACTGCTTCGTCGTCACCGAGTAGCTAAGCTAGGCTGCAGTTTGCCACTGAATATTTAAATTGGAACGTACAGCAATGGCAGAATGTTCTTTTTACTGACGAATTCAGATTCTGCTTACATTCTCCAGATGGACGAAAAGGGTATGGAGAAGGTCCGGAAAAGATTTGCAGAGCACGTTTAGTCCCCGTCTGAGTCATGGGGAGGAGGGTCAGTAATGGTGTCGGGAGGAATAACTCGAGAGGCTCGCACTGACTTGGTTGTCGTCGCTGGATCGTTGACTGCTCACCGATATATAGACGAGATATTAGCCAACCACAATACCTGGCGGAAGTTGAAATCAACCAAATGAACTGCCAGCATGTTCGCCTGACCTCAACCCCATAGAGCATGATCCCACACATGCTACGTAAGCGAGCCAAAGAGCGTGAAGTAGCTTCCGCTACGGTAGATGAGCTCCGTTTAGCCCTTCAGGAGGAATGGCAAAATATCCCCCAAGACGCTATTTGTAACTTAATTGACAATATGGACCGCCGTATGCAGGCAGTTATTAAAGCCAGAGGTGACAATACAAGATATTATGTTAAGTCTGTTGTAAAAAAAATGTTTCTTTAGGTTAGTTAAGTTAAAGTTGAATTGGTTTGTTAAAAAATAAATAAATTTCTTTTGAAGTAGTGAGATGTTTAATTTTTGCTCTTAAAAATGAACCGATGCACATAAAGACATGAACCAAAAAACAAACTGTAGAAAATGAATGGTTCTTAACGAATATTGACCTTTTAAAAAAATTTTGGTAACGTAATTATTCCACAGGGTATTTTAAAATTATGGTCATGAAGCAACCATTTAATTAACCCCGTAAACTATAATTATCATTTAACATTTATCAAACGACTAAATAGGTGGATTAAAATTGTTCATTTACTCTAAAGTTTTTTAAAAAATTATGAAAATCAGCCTAAAAATAAAAAGTTGTGATTCCTCAAATTTTACCAAAAATTTCACTGTTGTTTTTTTTGCACCTGAGGTAATTGAAAAAAAAAGTTTTTTTTTTCATCGCCTATGAAACGAGATTTTAATCAGATTGTGCATAATTAACATTGTCGATATATCTGTCATGTTTGAAAGCCAGCATTCATTTCGGAATATTTCGAAAACTGTTCTTACAATATTTTTAAAACCAATGCAATATAAATCGAAGTATTAGAAAATTAAGAAAAAAAAAACTGATTTTTTTATCGTTTTGTTAAAAAGATATTGATTTTTGAAAGTTTACATGTGTTGTGTACAGTCTCCTACAAAAATATTTATAAGCATTGAGAACCCTCCCTTTGGAAAAGCTATTTGATCTTATTTGAAACAGTGCTAAATTTATGGTCCATTCAAAATACTGCATCACAAATTAAACTAAAATAGGAAAATATAATGATCCGTACTGGTACTAGTCCCGGCCCGTTCTACAATCAATTTTTGTTAGAGAGATGGGAAATTCGGCGTGGAAGGGCATGAAAGAGACGAAGATAAAAGAAGTTCATCCCAATCTCAGTTTACCTTGTGGACGGGCCGGGGTTTGCTTTACTATAAGCGATACTTTTGTCTACGACTGTCTCGAGTACTCTATCTTAATATTAAATATTTACGGTTACCAGGATATTTAAACGCTTCAGACTTTGACAAAATCTTGACTTTTGTGTTTTGGCATTTCATATATTTATTGATACCTTTTTTATTTTCTTATTTAAATCGAAAATTTCTCATATAAACTAAATTAATTATGTTATTACTAAAAATAAATACCAAATTATTTTTATTGAAATGTATAAAAAAATTTGATGCTCTCTAAACGCACTGGTAGAAAATGTGTCCCATTAGGAAAATGTTAACTTTATGTCGTATATCTTTTGTTTAGGTTTTAATCATTTTCTTTAAGAGTATTTGGGATTTTACGGAAAAAATACACGGAGGGCTATTTTAATTTTTTTATGCAGAGGAAAGCCACAAGTACGGTCCTGTTCAATCCTTGCTGAAAGACTCTGTAGAATCCAGAACACCAATAACAACACTGTTATGGATCAATGAAAGAAAATTAACAGTAGTTGATGTTTATAGTAATCGAATTTTTGAAAATTTTATTGAGTTTGGATAAGGTTTAAAGATAACAAAATCCCATCTTCCGACTGACTTATAATATTAAATTTCACAACTAATGCATATCTACCAGCCCTTAACCTTTTATATAAAATTTTAAAAAAAAAAAAAGAAAGACTGCCTAAGATTAGAATCCTAATAATAGATGCATAAATATATTTTGTAAAGCTAATTTAGTAGGGATTTATGCCCACACGCTGGTAAAAACCACAGATTTCAAAAAAGAACTTGAATATTTCATGGGAAATTTAAAAAATTTTATAGCACTGGGCCACGTATTGACATTGTCTCTCATGGCAATGACGCAACCTTGAAGTGTACGCCAATGTTTTACTTTCTTAATAACCTATGATATGTAATAATATTCAACAAAATCAGCGACAGAGTTCTAGTTTGACGGAAAAGCAGGTAGATTGCCTTCCCTTCTAAAACTTGTACATACGCCTTTATTATAAATACAACTATTACCAAGTACTATTCCCAAAAAATTATACAAGTTACAACGAAATTTTGAAATAAATTGCCTAAATTTCACTGGAACCTTGCTATGTGTAAACGGCCCGAAGTATAAAATATACTATTAAACTGTAACCAAAGAATACTGAATATATCTATTTTAATTCTACAAGCCCTTTTCCCCATCACCACTATAAGTTTGGGCGCATGTAAACTAAGGACCAAAATTTAGTTTAATATTTGGTACCTGAACAAGCATATGTAAACTGAGTACTAACCGTTTTCCAAAGCACAGGTAAACTAAGGACGAACATTGAGATTTAATATTTGGTACCTGAACAAGCATAGGTAAACTGAAGACTAAACGGAAAAGTTACTGTTTCTACTTTTTGTGATTTATTACATCCGAAATAAACTGGGGAAAACAAAAGTCGCTTTACCAAACTAGAACTAACCATGACCGGTTAGAATTAAGGCTTTAAATTTGGAAAAATAAAAGCTGATTTAATTAACTGAACTAACCATGACAGACCAGAACTAAGAGCTTAATAACAGAGTATTTGCAAATAGTGAAAATCTTAGCACTGCATTTATTATTAAAAGTTCAAAAAATTTCATCATTTTTCAAAACTGTTTTTTGAATATGTTATAAAAGTATGTTTTAAAAGTTATAATTTGCAGCCGCTGCCAACTTGGTATAAACGCAAATTCACTTATTTTATACTTTGTGTTTACACTAGTTGAACTTAAAATATACTTAAACTCAGATTACGTAAGCTTAAAAACTTTCTTCTATTAAAGTGTAATTATTATAATTTAAGAAATTTAAAATATTGGGGAATTGGGGGATTTGTAATTTTTACCTGCTTTAATTTGGTCCCCAGTAATTAATAATCCCTCCAAGCAGGAAATACATGTGTCTTTGCAGACATTGTACATATCCTAATACATTTTTTTCTGGCATAAACTTAAAATAAAACATCTTTTAAATGACTCCCATTTTCATCTTTACAAAGGCGAGCTCTCACTATGGCTACCTTCATAACTGCGTAATGTGACTCAATTAATTATTCCAAATAATTTATATAATTTTTTATTGCTGGGTTAAAGGACAATATTGTTTTCCACCTCATCAAGAGTTCGGGCTTATTCATATATACCCATTACTTTAAGTATCCCCAAAGAACTAAATCTAGGGTTGTTAGATGAGCGGAGCATGTCGGCCAACGAAATTCCGCATTTCTGAATAATAATTCTTTATCGAAAATTTGAATTAACAGCTATATGGTTAATAAGCTGAGGGAGCAGTCAATCTGCTGCTCGGAAAACACCTAAAGTGTGGTGAATGACTAACACAGTGACTCTGCAAGAAATTATGGAGATTGTCATAGGGGGGAGCTCACCTAAGTAAAGGGGAAAATGAGGGTTATTTAAAAGATGTTATCTCTCGTGTTTAGAAATTAATAGGCTTATTAAAGGAAATAGGTTACGTTATTTTAGAGTCGACAGTGTGACTTGGCCCATCCCGTATAACGTAAGATCGGTACTTTTTATTTAATTGTAGGAAAACCGTTAATTATAAACCCGCTAAATTCTACAGGTTAAATAAACTTTGGATTAATAACATAAAGTTTCCTTTTTTCCTTGGTTATTTTTTTTTTACACTAGACTAATCGTAATTTTTTGTTTGCGCAATTTTATTTTTATGGGTACGTTGTGGTACCTAGTCTTTTAGTTTTTAAATCTATCTGTTAAGTGTAAAAATTTGCCTTAGATAATGGATAGTTAAAGTTGGTCATAATATGTAAACGCAGGCACGTTATCGTAGATTTTATCCTTTGATGGATTGTTTAAAAAGAATTGTTGGCATGATTTAGCCAAGCATCATCAAAATGAAACACATATAGTATGAACATAAATTTACAAAAGAGTTTAGAGTTTAGGATTTTTAACACGCTTATATTAGCTTCACCTGTATGTAACGGAATCTTTCAACTTAATTTTCACAAATTTCAAGATGTCTGGTTACCTTGAAAATTTGCACAGGAGTCAAGGGCGATGAAAATACAATAATCTCATAACTTCATGCTAAGGATCTGACTAGATTATCGGGATAAAAAATATATTTCTTTGTCAAAATGACAATTCCTGCGCATTCGCCATACAAAAGCAAAATAGCACAAAACATTTTCTAAAAAAAACAGGTTACTGGCAACAAAAGAATATTTTTTTAAGAAAGGGTTTTTCACTGACCCTTATGTTAGGTTATCTATGGGGTTTTCCTTCTCCATGGGAATTTTGTTAGCCATAATAGATTTATGGGCAAACATAAAATTCTACTAAAAATTAAGGCTCTTGATCAAAATTACCTTTTAATATTGTTTCGGGACTAAAATATAAGAAAATAAATTATAGTTTTAAAAAAACACACATTTATATAGCAAACCGGACTAAAAAGTAGGAAATAATTTTTAGGTATAAAGAGTTTGTATTACAGTGATAGAACAGTCTAGCATCGCTGGTATGAAAGGATATGCCAGGTTCTACTAATAAAAAAATCCCAAACAGTACAAGCACAAATGTCAAAGTTGTCGTTTGCATTTATGTATATGATACAGCTTTAACTTTCTAACAAATAGTAAAAAAGTCGGATATGTAAGTAAAAAAGCACTGATTGTTACCAAATGCAAATTTTAAATATAGTTGTTGACTTTTATATGTGTTTTATTTTATTATTAAATACCATACCAGATTAAAACGGTGTACAAAAGACACGGACCCATGAAGATTTCTGTTAAAAAAAAAACATTTTTGACAACCTTAAAGGCTATATGTTTCTTAAAAATTAAAAACTATTGTTTTGTTTAAAAGAATGTTTTATTATATATAATTAAACAAAAAATCTACAGGTATTACAGATATAGAATTAATTTAATTCAGATACTTAAACATCATATCCAACAATGTGGCGTTTTCCAATGACTTCTCCTACATAAAACCAGCAGAATACCTGAAAATAAAATTATGTAATTATGCAAATAATAATTCAAATAAGCTGTAAGTAGCTAACTATCTAAATGTATTTTACAATATTTCATTGGTTAATAATTATACATTGCCTTTAAGTATTTATAGTAATAATTCACCCCACCAAAAACACAGGTAAAATAAAAGCACAATGTGCAGTAAAATGAAAAAGAATGGCAATCAGTTAATATTCTTGATCTTGCTGTTCAAGAAAGTATATAAAAATCTCTATTTGTTCCAATATTCTAATTTATAAAGGGCTTAGTTAGGTAGCATTTTAAATTGTTAAAATATAAAAATGTAAAAAAAATCACAAATAAACACATTAGAAGAATGCATTTTTTAAAATTAATAGATTATAAAAAAGTATAAAATCTACAACAAATTATTTTTAAAACAAATTATTTAATATGCAGTAAACATATACACACAAAGTAAACTAAATTAAAAGAAGACAGTGTTAATGGTAGGTAATAGCAAATGCCTGAAAGCTGATTTTAGCCAATATTGGTTTCTTATTAGTTTAGTTTAATTGTATAATGCGTATATATCTGCATAAATCCATAATAGGTAAGACTCCTGGCAAATTATATAAAAAACTAGATCCTAAGAATGTTTTTTTTTCTTTATTTGGGTTTTTCTTATGGGTTTTTGGGTATGGGCTTGCCTACATTAAAATGAGTTTTTGATACAAAACCTAGTGGCTTTTTCAAGTGGGTTTTGGGTCTTGCCAGCCCTGGTTCCTAGATTGGCGTCACTGTCATCTTTCAGCTGACGAAAAAAAAGGTTTTCTATCAAAATTCAAACTACACAAACTTTTTTTAATTTTAAAATGGACTAAAAACGTAGCGTCTTAAGTAGATGTAAATACAAGCGGTACCTCATCATCAAAAAACTTTGAGTAACCCTGTGTACTGCATAAAGATTGGGGAGAAGTAAAATTCTTCTCCATATATAAGTTTTTTTAATAGTTTTATTTCTTTAAACTGAATATAAAGTACAAAAACTGCTCATTTTAATCAGTTAAATCGCGTCTGGTTTGAGGACTGATAGCTAAAATGAAGCAATTTTGTTCTTTAGTGAATAAAATCCTGCCTGCATTTTAAATTCTAAGACAATTATGACCTCAGAAACACAAGTTCACTCAGAATCCACACTTCCAAACTACCTCGAAATATATGATATTACCAATTCAGGTTTCAGGGCATTCCAAGCAAAACTGTTACATTTTCAGTATTTTTACTTTACTTGTCCTAAAACCCACTTGCATACCAAATTTCTAAGTTTTTACTCCCTCAGGAAATACCCCATAATTTTGATTCAATGATCTCAGAACCACTTAACATAACCTTTGAAAGTGTTTCACAGGTGATTAAAATATTTATGTAAATTTACAAACCATCTATGGGAACAATAATGACATTATGACAAGGTGGAAAACACGCTTATACTTTTCGTGTAATATAAACAATGCATTTCGTTAGGATCCCCGGCTCATGACACTATTCTACACATATAACATATGTGTCAAAACTTGACAGATTTTTGTTTAAACGATATCGAAGTTAGAAACCCTGGAAGCAATTATTTCTGAAAAGCTTAACAAGTTAAAACTTTCATTTTAATTGCTTACCGGTAGATTTTTATTTGCCAATAAAATAAACTAATTTTTAAATGTTTCAATCTACAAATAAAAAAAATCATTTAAAAATTTAAAAAACAATTAACCGCGCTACCCAAAAGCCTCATGTAGTCGCGCATTGTGTGTACTAGTTGCGATATGTTTGGCCGTTGTTAGTAAAAATGTTTTTTTTTTTTACTATTATTATGATGTTTATTGGTTTCCCAAACGGACTTCGACCAAAGTCCTTCAGCCACAGAATATTTACAATACATTTTTATAATAATCCTAATCAATAATGAAAATAAAAGTAATACATAATATAAGCAGGAAAAAAAAATACACATATAGATATTTACAATAAACGGTAAAATATGCCAATAACAATAACAATTAATTTATGGCGAGGCAAACCAAAATGCTAATCTGGCAGCTCAAATTTACCGCGTATCAAATAGTTTTGAAAACGGGTTGTGTGCAACCGAGAAATCTTATCTTTAAGCAAAATAAAAAGTGCTGTTTTAAAACATAATAATTTTTGTTCTTAAAATTAATATTTAGCTCAATTTTGTGGTAAGTACACCTCTTTAAAAAAAGTGTAACTATATGAAACCTCGTAAAAAACGTTCCACGTTCGACTCGATGTGATGAAGCGGGCGCGGTGTTGCCAGATTTTTTAAACTTTGAAAAGCCATATTTCGAAAAAGATTACCTTTTGTTTTTGGCTTTTTTGTCTTGTTTTGAGCTCCACTAAAGTCGTGAGCATCATACTTTCTATACCCTGTATATTAGAGTTGGAAAAAGTTTGCTAATAAAGTACTAAACTGAACTGCTATGTTTATGGCTTTAATGCTATTAATTTGCCAGCTCTCCCTTTCCAGTCACACATTGCCATGTCACAATGTGAGCTTTCCGGAGCTTTATGGGTTAAAGATTTGAATGTCAGGTTCTGTGGCCCCCAGAAATACCGATTTATTTACAAATTTAAATTTTTTCACTGTTTTTAATTATGAACGGCACAAATAATGACGGTCAAACCAAGGACTACTAAAGCTATTGCGTACAACCCACTTGCTGTCAGTCTGACACCCCAGCTTCTAATTGTCTGCTTTACTAAGTGAAAAAGAAACGGAAATGGGCTAATGAAGTAAATTTGTGATAACATTTAGCCTAACTCTTTTCTGACTTTCATTCTAAATAAAAAATATTCAATGTCTAAATTTAAAAATAACGTATTCAAAATTTAACGTTACCTCAATTGTAATTAAACTGTTAACCCAAGCATCTTTAACAGAAGTGTTCTTCCAGTTGCCGTTCTTAGCTCCACTGATAAGTCTGCCAATACCAGCTCGGATCTGTGGAATGTCTGCAGGTGTTGGTGGGGACAATTCTACCTTAGCATATTTTAGGAAAGTGTTGAATCTTGGTTTAGCTTCAGCAAGAAGTCCTAAATAAATGTAAAAATATTTTATTAAATAATCGGTAACTAAAATTTTAAGGTTACATTACTTATAGTCTCATTAAACATAAGAGTAAACCGCAAAACTAGTACAAATCATAACTGTTAGGCAAGAACGTATTTCTAAGAATCCCAAATACTAGCCTGTATTAATATTATGGGTAAAATATAGATTATACCAAAATTTGCGATTTGTTGGTTAGATTCCAGTTATGTTACATAATTTTTAATAAAAAATAAAATTAAGTGATATTTGCCACAAATACAGTAAAAATACTTACTATTGGCTAGCTGTGGAACTTTTGTAGCTAATTGGGACATTTTCTTGTAGCTTTGGGTATTTTTGGAATAAAAATTGGAAAAATATTTAAAGAACTTCCCCAAAGACGTTCTTTGTTCCCACTTGAAGTTGGCTGCAATTTCTTTAGATTTTAGGAACATTGGACTTGGGCTAAATTACCTGCGTGCAAATAAGTCATAACATGTTGGGCTAAGTCCAATAAGTGCAGAAGCCAACTTATGGTAGAAGAAAAGGTTAGATTAAAAAAAGATGACAATGACAAGTTGAACGTAAACAAGAATAATTGAATAAAAAGTTTTTTACTTTAAAAGTGCATTTGTCTAAATATATTTAAAATAATGGCTGAATTTGAGTCTTTAGAACCCTCCCTTAAAAATATTATAGAGCAAAACAGCCTTAAGTGGATTTTTGTGGGCGGTAAAGGTGGTGTTGGAAAAACAACTTGTAGGTAGGTAATTTCCACGTTTTTCTTATTAAACATATATTACAATTACATCAACTTAGACAGTACGGTTTATTACATGTAAGACGTGGATTTAGTCGTATATGTACATTTTTTACGTGAGTCACTAGCATTAGGTACATAGCAATTTCAATCTGATGACATACTGGGTTATGGGAAATTGTGTGCAATAAACAAAAAATATTACACCATCTGCAGTTTTAATAAAATTAATAAATATATTTTACTGGAAAAGACTCCATTTACAATAATTTTGGTCTTATAACTCTTATGTTTATATTAGGCATTATCTGCTCCAATATAATTCTTCTTATGGCAGCCGCCAAGAGAGCAATAGGTAGTGCCACTTTTATGCATCCTTTTACAGTCCAACTTGAGAGGCTTCCTGCTTTGTTCATTCCTTTATCCCTAGAGTGTCCAGACTATGGAACCTGCCACCCACAGAAGTTTTCCTTTTGCCAAATCTTTAAATATTTAAGTCTCATGTAAATAATCTGCCTCTTACCAATAAATAAATAAATAAATCATTTTCAAAGGATTTAGACAATACATAATAAACCTTTTCTAACAAGTTTTTGGCAATTTCGGCTGACAAATTGAGGTTATAAAAACTATCTATATTTTTAATACTAGCAGGTAAATGATTATCCTCGTGATTATCTAAACATTTTTTTTTTGAGTCATAAATTAAAGATTTTTTTATTAGAGTATAACATGGATTTGGAAGAAGAAAATTGAGAAGTATTGTGCAAAGAATTCTTATCCTGAAGTTCCGAACGTTCGTTGAACGGTAGGGCCGACCGAAAAAGCGGGCCTGAAATTAAATGTCGCGTCGCATCCAAGATATTACCATCGACGAACTAAACAAAAGACAAAAATTTAAATAGAAATATTTTTAATATTGTATTATGTAAATAAGAAACTTTCTTTGTTTTATTATATTTTTAGAGTGTTTATTTCCTAAACATGTATAAAATATGTAAAATAAAGAAGGCAAATACAATAATTAGGAGTGATGTGACTGGACACAAACATTTTTTTTTGTTAAAGGGGCCGTCCATTGATCAAACCAAATATGGTAAATTAAAGTTTACCGGGAAGGTCACAATTCATCCTTATACACAAAACATCCGTAAAAAATTTCAAAAAAATTTACCTTTATAAACAAAACATCTGTAAAAAATGATTTTTTTTTCAAAACAAGGTAAAAGCACCTTTTCTTTTAAACGGAATAAAAAAGATTTAACTCTTTTCCATCTAAAAACCAAATATGGTAAATTTAACTTTACCGGGGCGGTCACAATTCACCCTTTTATGACAAGAGTCCGTAAAAAATAAAAAAAATATATTTTTTTTAAAACAAAGAAAACGCACCATTTTTTTAAAACGGAATATAAAAGATATACCCCTTTACCATCTAAAAACTAAATATGGTGAATTTAAGTTTACCGGGGCGGTCGCAATTCACCCTTATATACCAAGAGTCCGTAAAAAATAACAAAATTTTTTTTTCAAAAACAAAGAAAAAGCACCATTTTTTTAAAACGGAATTTAAAAGATATACCCCTTTACCATCTAAAAACCAAATATGGTGAATTTAAGTTTACCGGGGCGGTCGCAATTCACCCTTATATAACAAGAGTCCGTAAAAAATGACAAAAAAATATTTTTTTTAAAAACAAGGAAAAAGCACCATTTTTTTAAAACGGAATATAAAAGATATACCCCTTTTCCATCTAATAACCAAATATGGTAAATTTAAGTTGACCGGAGCGATCACAATTCACCCTTATATACCAAAAGTCCGTAAAAAATGACAATTTTTTTTTAAACAAAGAAAAAGCACCATTTTTTTAAAACGGAATATAAAAGATATACCCCTTTTTCATCTAAAAACCAAATATGGGAAATTTAAGTTCACCGGAGCGATCACAATTCACCCTTATATACCAAGAGTCCGTAAAAAATGAAAAAAAATATTTTTTTCAACAACAAAGAAAAAGCACCATTTTTTTAAAACGGAATATAAAAGATATACCCCTTTTCCATCTAAAAACCAAATATGGTAAATTTAAGTTCACCGGAGCGATCACAATTCACCCTTATATACCAAGAGTCCGTAAAAAATGACAAAAAAATATTTTTTTCAAAAACAAGGAAAAAGCACCATTTTTTTAAAACGGAATATAAAAGATATACCCTTTTCCATCTAAAAACCAAATATGGTAAATTTAAGTTCACCGGAGCGATCACAATTCACCCTTATATACCAAGAGTCCTTAAAAAATGACAAAAAAATATTTTTTTCAAAAACAAAGAAAAAGCACCATTTTTTAAAACGGAATATAAAAGATATACCCTTTTTCATCTAAAAACCAAATATGGTAAATTTAAGTTCACCGGAGCGATCACAATTCACCCTTATATACCAAGAGTCCGTAAAAAATGACAAAAAATATTTTTTTCAAAAACAAAAAAAAGCACCATTTTTTTAAAACGGAATATAAAAGATATACCCCTTTTCCATCTAAAACCAAATATGGTAAATTTAAGTTCACCGGAGCGATCACAATTCACCCTTATATACCAAGAGTCCGTAAAAAATGACAAAAAAATATTTTTTTAAAAAAAAAAAAGCACCATTTTTTTAAAACGGAATATAAAAGATATACCCCTTTTCCATCTAAAACCAAATATGGTAAATTTAAGTTCACCGGAGCGATCACAATTCACCCTTATATACCAATAGTCCGTAAAAAATGACAAAAAAATATTTTTTTTCAAAAACAAAAAAAAGCACCATTTTTTTAAAACGGAATATAAAAGATATACCCCTTTTTCATCTAAAAACCAAATATGGTAAATTTAAGTTCACCGGAGCGATCACAATTCACCCTTATATACCAGAGTCCGTAAAAATGACAAAAAAATATTTTTTTCAAAACAAAAAAAGCACCATTTTTTTAAAACGGAATATAAAAGATATACCCTTTTCCATCTAAAAACCAAATATGGTAAATTTAAGTTCACCGGAGCGATCACAATTCACCCTTATATACCAAAGTCCGTAAAAAATGACAAAAAAATATTTTTTTCAAAAACAAAAAAAAGCACCATTTTTTTAAAACGGAATATAAAAGATATACCCCTTTTCCATCTAAAAACCAAATATGGTAAATTTAAGTTCACCGGAGCGATGACAATTCACCCTTATATACCAAAGTCCGTAAAAAATGACAAAAAAAATATTTTTTTCAAAAACAAAAAAAGCACCATTTTTTAAAACGGAATATAAAAGATATACCCCTTTTCCATCTAAAAACCAAATATGGTAAATTTAAGTTCACCGGAGCGATCACAATTCACCCTTATATACCAAAGTCCGTAAAAAATGACAAAAAATATATTTTTTCAAAAACAAAAAAAAGCACCATTTTTTTAAAACGGAATATAAAAGATATACCCCTTTTCCATCTAAAAACCAAATATGGTGAATTTCAGTTTACCGGGGCGGTCGCAATTCACCCTTATATAACAAGAGTCCGTAAAAAATAACAAAAAAAATATTTTTTTCAAAAACAAAGAAAAAGCACCATTTTTTTAAAACGGAATTTAAAAGACATTCCCCTTTACCATCTTAAAACCAAATATGGTGAATTTAAGTTTACCGGAGCGGTCGCAATTCACCCTTATATAACAAGAGTCCGTTTTTAGACCCTTTAACTTGTCTGGATATTTTTCAATTTGGCCCTTTTATACAAAAGTCCATAAAAAATGATATTTTTTTAATGAAGAAAAACCACCTTAAAAACGGGAAATGAAGGAACCATTCAGATCTAAAAATCAACGAAAATCGGTGATTTTATGACATGTCCTGGAACCATCCCACTTTTATTTGTATGTACCAAAATAAATGCGTAAAATAAATAAAAAAAACGTAAACACTTAAAACCATAGAAACTGTTTTGAAACACTTCCACTTTAATTCCTTATTAGCAAAAATAATATTCACAAATTGCTTATATATTTTACAAGATTTACAGCCCCTATGTTATTTGTATGTGTAAAAGAATATTTTAATTGAAATAAAAAATAAAAAAATATTATAAGATTTAAAAATATATATATATATACCTAAAAAAGACATTAATTTCTTAGTTATATAAAAAAAACAACGTTCAATGGGTAATCTTTCTTTCTTTCTCTAAAACTCTCTTTACCCACATCTGGTTTGTACGTGCCTTAAAGAATTTAATTTAGTGTAAATAAAAAATATGCCCCGAGGGCATTTAACCAAAAAAATTTTGAATGAAGTAGTATAGTTGGATTAGTATTAGAATGAAAATTCGGTGCTCTTTAAAAAAAAAACATAAACAGTAGTTTAAAAGGTTCGATATGAACTGGCACCGCCTTTGCTTTTTATAATGTGCCGCTTTCCGCACCTGTCTGTATAAATAGTCCATATAAAAAGCAAAGTGGGCCGTCAGTAAAAATCCGACATTTTATAGTTTTTATGTTTTTTTTCTTTTCAAAGAGCACCGAATTTTTATTCTAATACATGTTAACAAAGTAGACCGAATTAAAATAGGCGCAATTGCATCTTTTAAATTTTAATATATTTTTTAGGTTGTCAATGTCTTTTTTGTTGTTTACGCAATTGTTATTTTTTTGATATGAATCATTTCCTTTATAGTAAGTTTATGGTAGTTTTGTCAAAATCCAGTATTTTAGTTTCTGTAAAGTTAAAGGTATGTTTGGTTTCGTGTTCGTGTTTGTGTAATGCGGTAGAAGCGGATTTTTGGTATTTGTGACCATTTAAACGATTGTTAAGATGTTGGGTTGTCATACCTATATATTGGTTTGGACAATTTAAAACACGGAATTGCATAAACAACATTTGACTTTTTTGTGAGGTGTTTGATTTTTAATTTTGTAAACAAATGATTAAAAAATGTACATTATTGCCCGAGTAATAGAACAATCCGTCCGCCCGCTTATAAGTAAATCCATAAAGATAGCGGCATTCTAGCAGTAAAGCGGCAGCTAAAAGAAGGGGACTTTTGGGTCCCGTTATCTCGAAAACTAAAAATTTTTCAAAAAAAAATATAAAAACCATTTTTGTAGATTACAAGGCAGTTTTCATTTTTTGACCAAATAAAAATTCTCCAATTCGCATATTTTGGCAGATATTAGCGGGAAACCCACTTTTCGGGCCTTGAGGGGCCATTTTCAGCCCTTTCCCACCTGTTAATGTTGATAAACTTTTTTCGCTCGAAAGCATTCGCGAAGACCTAAGAATTGCGCCACAAGGGAAAACTGTACAGATACAGCTTTGTCCCTTTATTAATTGGACTATTGTTTAAATAGTTGCTTTCATAAAGCTAAACAATTAGATTAGGAAGAACATTAAAAAAAGACCTGTTAATAATTTATTAATAGGTAATAAATTAGGTATTTGTACTGTGTTTAAACCACAAAACTATTAGATCTCAAATACTAAACCCAAAAACCATATGTTACTGAAAATGCTAAGAATATTATTTTTAAAATCTTCGTAAATATAATAAATTTTACATATGTGGAACGTTCAGACCATAGGCCAAACGCATAAAAAACATTAAACATTTTTAAAAATTTGTAAATATTCAGAAATTTGACTGAAACGATTTTAGTATTTTGGCAAAAAAAACTTTTAAGACACGTAAAATACCAGGAATTGCTTTTACATTACTTATTAAAAAAAACAATGAAACATCAGTTTATTAAAATTAGAACTTATTGCCTTTGCTTTATGCCAAGAAAACTTCAACTATTCTGGTATATTTAAAAATTTACAAATATACCTGCCATAACAAATTAATCGGTCATTTGTAACATTAGGTCACAAATTAAAAAAATCTCAGAAATCAAAAAAAAAAAAAAAAAAAAAATAAAGCAAAATTTAAATAAATTTATAGGTGTAATTTTTTAAACATTTTTGAGTTTTTCTCATATAATCTGCAAATTAAATCAATTAAATGTTTTCACTATGTGCAAGGAGGAGTTTAAATCAGGAACGAAACGGCCCCCACTTGCAAAAATGGAAAGTAACCCAAATGATATTTAGACCTAAAAAGGGGCCTCCCTCGAGATCAGCAAAGTTGAGCGAAGCTTGGCACGATTAACAACAGCCAGGGAAGACCGTGTGTTAGGTGTGGTTCGAAATCCACGTTATATTGTAGGTTTTGTCTCAATGACAATATTCAAACGTTAATGGGGGATTTTTGAAAAGTGATACTAATTTGTATGACGTTTGTGGTGACATTATATCGTTGTATAAAAGATGTCTTAAAAGATATATAACATATATTATTATATTTCGATCCTAGAATAACGTTGACGGAACTAGGCAAAAATCGGTTAAAAATCTAAAAATATTTGTGGGTTGTCATAAAGATAAATAAAATAATAACAAATAAAAAGAGTGAAATTGTTTCTATTTATAATAAAATAGGTAAAGCTTAGACCAGTTAGGCATAATCTAGCGTTACACGATAAGCTTTTTTGTTTTAGGTAATAATTTAATAATATTTTTCGTGTTATATTTAAAAAAGAAACCTAACTTTGGGTAACCAATATTATTATGTAGTCTGCTAGGATTATTCTGAGCCAGTACAATCATGACTTATTTAAGAAAATGGAGATTTAAAGAAAAACGGATAATAAACTATTAAATGATCCTAAAAATCAAAACCTAAAGAAGATCAAATTGATGTATGTTTTTTAGTTTAGTTAGTACGTCGATCAACCAAATTTAAATTTAACCTTCTTGTATCCGGTAAAAATATCTTTTGCGATTCGAAAGCCCGAGAAAACAAAAAAAACCTTTTAACCCCTCAGGGGTTAAAGGGCGGATCCGAAAATACTACCACTTTTTATTTTTCTAAGTAATCAAAAACTTAAAAACCACCTTCCATATTTTTAACTTCAAAAATAACGAGGTTTCTATAAAAACTTTTATCCTCTTTTTAACCCTCCTCCCCTTCCCTCAAAGAATGTAATTCCAAAAAAAAAACAAATAAACAATTTTTAAATGAAACTTGGTTGTGGGGGTGTGCACGTAAGAATTTAGGGAATGAAGAGATTTTGTATTTCGTGCAAATTTTTATTTAAAACAATCCCAGCAGAGCGCTTTTGGTATAACCATCATCAGTGCTATCTATAAGCAAGAAATAAACTTTAAAAGTAAATTAAAGAAGTTTAAATATTTTAAGAAAGGAAATTGTCAAAATTTTTTAATTTAATGATTTCTCTAAACTTTAAATTTATTTTTAAGTAAAATTAAAATATTACGTATAGTAAATCTAGATGAAGTAATAAATTTAGTATGCTTGGTATGGAAAAAAAGGAATAAGCAAAAGAAAAGTTCAAAACTTACTCGTCGTTAAGCTGGAGTCGTAGCATTTAGAGCAAACAAAACATGTAGTAGGACCTTAGTAAACTATCACATTATTACATAAAACAAAACTCAAAACAACAGTGAGTTATGTTACATTTTTCCTTATTAATATTATTTTACACAAGTATATCATTTTGTGGAAAGACGAACATGTGATTATGTTAGGTTAGGAAACCAGTTGTACTGACGTATAGAACGTATACTATATATACTATTATTAATGTTGGTTAAATTCCACATACACTTTCTCGTTTTTACTCGACCACATTAGTCATATACAATGCACGGTCTTCTGATAGGCTTTTATTTAAATTTTTGGGGTAATAAAAATGTGATATCATTTTACATTGGCTGAATTATTTCGGTATAATTTTAAAGATAAAACACAATATACTTAATCGAATAAAAATTTGATTGGAATATTAAAAAGTCCTGCAGGGGTAGCGCGACAGACCTCTAAACATAATTAGAAGTCGAGAAAAAGATGAAAGCGTAAAACCATTTTAAGGAAAGTCTCCAATTTTCAGCGCTTTGACGTCAGAACGCGTCGCCCTGGATACGAAAATTTTTTCCTAAGGCAAGGCCTATGATGATGCAAATGAAATAAATTAGGAGGATAGAGTACGAAAAAAGACATCATTGCAACTGATTCTGTTAGGAATATATATAAGGAAAATTTTCTGAGGTAAGTAATTTTAAATATTTTTTTTTACTTAAAATTGAATTATACTTTTACATTATTTATTTTCTTTAAAGCAAAAAAGAAAATTAATCTTGTTAATTGCAATCTAGCTTAACCAGTATTTTTAGATACTAATTAGGCGCTTAATAAATTATAATATAATTTAAGAGTATAAATAATCTACTGATAACAAAACATATTTTTTATGGACAATTTAAATATTTTTGTTAGTGTAACACCTTAACTACTTATTCATATTTTTTTTTCAGTTTTGGAGGTCCAATTTTTTGCTATACACAAATAGGATGTGTGTTGTACCAATCGATACATCACACACATTTTTTTGTGCCAATACTTAAATGGCGGTTTTGGTTGTTTTTCTATGTTTTCTATGTCGGGTATTTTCAGTCAGTAATAAAGTATAATTTTTTCCTTGCTATATGCAGAAAAGGTG
>JAHBCN010012515.1:0-26454 GCA_019359885.1 Listronotus oregonensis
TTTTTCTAAGTTAAAAATTCGTGAGTCATGCGGTTGCGCCCAGCTTCAAATGTTATTAAAAAAAAAGTACCTTTTTTTAAGGCTCAAAACAAAGACCTAAAATATTTATAAACAAAAAAGATATACGGCCGAGTGATGATCGCGTTGTTAAATTTAGCAATGGACTTAGCAATTGTTAAAAGTTAACAACGGTTTAGAATGTTTAACAAAATGTCAGACTTTGACAGGTTGCCTACTAAAATATTGACTAAACTGATAATGACGTTTTGTTAAACATTCTAAACCGTTGTTAACTTTAAAAATTTTAAGTCCTTTTAAATTTCAACACGATTATCATGGCCGTTCCAATAGATTAGGGCTCTAAAATTAGTAAAACTCAATTATTTTAGCAAAATTATCCGATCATGTTTTAGAGCCTCTCATTTAATTCAAAATTAAAAAACCAATTTTTTCCAATGATAGGAATGGATAAAAAATTGTTTGCAATAATTATCAACATTTAAAAAGGCTATTTTTAACGTTTTTTTTGCTTTTTTTCTAAACGAATTGACCAAATCAATTTTAGCCGGGCTCAAATTATAGGTTTTTTATTCAATCTTAAATAACATTTGTTCACATTATCTCTTAAAATTAACAATGGCGCTAGCAGAAGGGAAAACAGGATTTACCATTTTTAACCCGCCCCCCCCACTCCTGCAAACTTTTTCGACTCAAAACTATATAGTCATATTTAGTCATTTTACTTCTAACACCTTTCAACCTGTTAAAAATTAAAGTCATGAAAATTACTTACATACTGGGCTTATAGACTTTTAGAGTAAAGACGTAAAGAAATTGTTTAGAAATTATAAAAGGTTGTCCCAGGATGAGCAAATTTATACTAAAATGACAAAAAATTTTGGGGTTGTTGACCGTTTGGCATCCAGCCCTGCTTCTTAAAAATAAAATTTAATATTTTTATTTTTTAAAAATCAACATCCTTGATACGAGCATTTTTAAATTTTATGAGTGGTAAAGTGTATTTCTAGGCAAGATATAAAAAAAGTTTATAAAAAAAATTTTTTAAAGAATGCAAAATTATCCCGAAACCGAATTTCATAACCATAGCCTACTTTGATTTTTCTTTTTTTTTTTAAATTAATTTTTTATTCATATATTATAATAAGTAAATAATTTAAACGTAAAAATAAAGTAGGCCTATGGTTATGAAATTCGGTATTCGGGCTAATTTTGCATTCTAAACAAAATTTTTCTTATAAACTTTTTTTAAATCTTGCCTAAAATACAAACACCTACTCATAAAATTTAAAAAATCTTTATAAAAGGCATGCTTGTTTTTAAAAATAAAAATATGCTAAATTTTTATTTTTTAAATAAGCAGGGCTACCCCGGAAATTTCAACCCCCCTTTTTTTGCTTTTTACGTATAACCTCATCCTGGGACACATTTATATATTGCTTTTAAACAAAAAGTAGCAGCCAAATTTTAAATTATATTTGAAACCCACTCGTATTTATAATTAAAAAAATGTTTTTAACGACCAGTTTTATAACCTACAGGATTTTAAGTTTAAAGAAAGCCTACAATCAACCCGCCCCAACTCTTATAAGCCCTAATTCGTGTCAACATGGCCGTTGCAAATGACTCATCGAGCATACAAGGTTTTTACCGAATGGTCAGTAACACCTGTCTGTTCAATGAATGGCTTAATGGTAATTACTAATGTTATCGGAAACTTTTTTGCCTTTTTATGCGTTTTATACATACCTGATCGTTTTTTTCTTTGGGGGAAAAAGGTATCACAGTTGTATTCCCCAAGGGGGACAAGGAAAACTCTTTTTATAATACTGATGACGTAAATTGGCTGGTTAGCTTATATGAAATAATAAAATATTTATACACCCTACAAAAATCTTGAATATTACTTTAAAAAATGATAATTAGGTGTCTATAATATATACAACATGTATTTAATTAGCTTTAGTCACTAATTTAATTTGTTTAGGAGTCAATACACTTAAACATATTATTTTTCTACGAGCGTGCGGGAAATGGTTCTTCCCACACTATTTTCTGTGTTATTTTCTGTTTAAGGAGGGGGTTCCTTCCCGCGGCCGTGGCATGCGACTAACGCAATGCGACTAACGCAATGCCTAACGCAATGCGACTGCACCCGCCGTTTAATCAGGTGGTTTCTTGGACCGCGGCTCAAACTCGTGATAGCAAAATTTTTTAGTGAAAGGGAAAATCTTTGGTAAGAGTCGTGATGGATGATCTAGCAATTATTTATTTTGAAAAAAAGAGGATGACAAATACTATTACAATTAGCCAATCGAAACATAGCAATGCCTCTATAAATCCAATTTTCAGCAAAACCGATGAGGGTTGTTTACTACATTAATAAATCGCTTGCAAAAGGATGAAGTAAAATTTAGAAAATATTTTAGACTGAATAAAGCAGAGTTTAGTTTTATTCTTGACAAAAAGACGATATAAAAGGGCCGACCCCGAAACAGGATTAAATATCCAATAACCCCAGAGGAAAAATTAGCCATTTGTATTAAAAAGGGAAATCTGTTCAGGGTTACCAAATTCGAGTCTTATCATTAGGATCTGAAACGAAAAGTCAGGTCGGTTAAATGAAACAAAATTTCCAATATGATCTAATTAAAATGCCACCTTAGAACTTTAAAATTTTCGAATACTTACTTTTGGAAAAAACCGATTATTCGCAATTTTATTTTAACTTTTATAACTTTATTTGAATCGATGTAACAAAATAACTTTTACATTTCCATTGCTACTTTTTCTGTTCTATAAGATAGTGTTATTAGATTTATACACCGACGTTTCGTCTTTGAGCTGTCATCATCAACTGTTTTTTAAATGCCTAATATATTAATTATGTATTTTAGGAGTTAATAAGTTCCCAAAATTTATAATAATGGAAATTTTCATAACAAACCATATGTTAGAGAGAGTCTGACAATATATTTTTGGCAGGATCTTGGGAAAACATTAAACTGATTTTTTTTGAATAAGTGCGAAACATCATTGGATTTGGGATCTTAAAAGCTCTTAAAATGCGTAATGGAAAATTCAGGACCTCATTTAAAAAATAAAGTTTCAATTTTTAACAATTAAAAAAAACACCGGACATTCCACACAAAACAGCACAAACAAAATATCAGTCGCAGACACGACTGCGGCTACACTGCTTCTTCAGCAGTCCAGTCGCATCAATCGCAGTCGTTGACAGCGGACGCATACGACGGCCGCTTGGAAGAAGCCAGGCACATTTAAAAACATGAGTAGGAATGCTTTGCCGCTAACGCGGTGCGTTAGCCGCATGCAAGAAGATTGTGATGTCTTTCTCCAGTTAAGGAGACCTTCCTTGGATTAAATCTCTTGAAATTTCCTGGGATTTTGTCTTGCCCAGCTGTGCGTATTGGGTCGGTTAAACATTCCCGATGTAGTGAACGTAGCTTCATCCGTCCAAAGAATTGTTTGAAATAGGGTAGGATCGCTATCTTGTTCATGGACTAGTGCGGGAAGGTATATTATTCCACGCGAGTGCGGAAAGAGTTTGAAACGTTAAATGAGGCGTTGAGAACCAAACCGGACATCAAAGTAATGAATGACCTAAATACAAAAAATGGGTTTAAAAAAATGTGTGGTTTTCTGAAATTGGAAATGCATATTAATGCACTATTTAAGATTTTGTGGCTATTTGCTCTGGCTTTCAACACCTTAAATAATGAGGTTAAATAATTGTATTGTTAATTCAATCCCATCTATAATAGAATAGCCTGCGCGCGAGAATTATGACGTCACGCTACTTGGATATTACGAAGTAGGCGCGCGAATTATAAATGTGTTGGATGGTTTATAGAAAAATACAATTTATGGCTCAAAACATATAATTGTTGCTTGTAATTAAAAAGTAATATAGATTACAAATATTAAAAATGGATGATAATAATAATATTAATAATAATATACTTTATTTCAGATAGGTGTTTTGTATTAAGTACAAAAAAAATGTGAAATGAAATGGTATCGTGGCTTAATGTGTACCGGTATTTACTGGGATATTTAACATTTAAAAAAATAATAGTAGGTATGCAATGAAAATACTACAATAATAGTACTAAACAAATTATAAAACATAAAAATTCAGACATTTTTATAATCTACAAATAATGATTAAGAGGATTCATACCTGCTGTTTACAAGCTATTTTCTTTTAAAGAATGGGGCCAAAACTAAGGAAGGAAACTAAACAAAATTTTGGAAATATATTCCAATTATATCGACAAATGAGGGAAAGTTATTAAGAAGTACCAATTTTTATATTTTTTTTTTGTTTTTATTATTGTATAATATTTATATTTTTTCAAATACTTTCCCTCATTGTTTACCATTTTCCCCATAATTTATGAAGAGTCCAAAATTTTAAATAAACCCCTAGTTTTTTGACAATTTTTAAATTACGTAATTAATAAATTTTTGGGAGAAAAAACGAAGCCCATAGATTATGAATACATCTTGGCAACGCAGCAAGCTCATAGGATACCGGCGCGGTTGGCATCGGAGGCGATTTTCATGTCTATTTTTAGCAGATTAGAATAATATTTAATATTTTAGTGTTTTAATGTGATTTGCATTTTTACAGATGGGACGGACTAAAAATAAGGAAAATAAATGTGGCAAGAAAATGGTTATGTCTATCTACATATTGATATCGTTATGAAAGGTTTATAATTAGGGTGTTCATAATATATTAGAGTGATGTCGGACATGTCCATGATCCTAGGATAAATAGCAGCGATTTTGGCCATAAAAAATAGATTAATTAATGAATCATCATTTTTTTTTAAATTCTTTTTTTTTTACGGCGAATTCATGGTGGTGATAGCAAAAATTAAAGAAAAATATTTCAAATAAAAAATCAACTTTGAAAGTTCAAAAATCGTTATTTTTGCAAATAATCTTAAATAACTTTTATTCTTATTGTATTTAAGCTTATTGTTATTTTTTTCGCTTTGTTTTTTATGTATTAAAATATATATATATATATATATATATATATATATATATATATATATATATATATATATATATATATATATATATATATATATATATATATATATATATATATATATAAAAAAACATCAAAAAAAGATAAAATAGCAATATAGTATTTTCGCCGCTATCTAGTCGCGAGACCGATTTTTTGAAATTTTAAAGTTGACTTTTTAGTTAATAAACTAATATTTGTAATATATTTTTTTCAAATTGTTTTTTTTATGTATTTAAAAAAATATATCAAAAACATTAAAGAAATATAGAAATATTATCCAAAAACATAAAAACCAATCATTTTTCAAATTTTAAAGGCAAAAAAGCTATCGAAATGTTTATTTTTTCCTTTCACGACATTTTTATCATAAATGCGCCGTAAAAACAAGCAGAATTAAAAAAATAAAAAATGTTAATTTTTCACCTATGGCCAAAAATAGGGTTGACGCCACTTGTAAATAATTACTATTTTTTCGCTATTTTACCTTATTGAAATGTTGATTGTAGAAATTGGACCAACTAACGAGAGGACGGTCCGATAGGTGCATCGAGTTATGGGCTCCCACTTGGCGTGCTTATAGTGTGGGTAGGTACCAACCAAACCCCAAATTCTCCAGTTAAAGATGGGAGAACGCTTATCTACCGAATAGTTTGTACGTGAACGCGATAAGCTAGCAGCCTAACGGCATGAGAATCAGACTTGCGTCTAGTCGGTCCGTGGTTCGAGTTCCGTCGAAGATGTGCTTTTTTTTGTTTAAAATTTTGTTTAAATTTATAACTTATCTATAAAAAATTGCAAGAAATTAAAAAATACATTATACGTGCCTTTATTCATAAAAACTTACGAATGGAAAGTATTTTTAATACCAACAAACAAAAAACAAACGATCAAAAAAAAAAAAGATAGAAAAAATTAAATTACGGTTAATTTATTTAAAATGATTGAAAAAGTTGCAAGAGATTTAAAAAAAAATACATTTAATTCGTAACTTTTAACTGTAAATTCGCGTAAAATGTATTTTTTAATTTCTTCTTCGACGGGACCTTAACCACGGACCATCTGGACGCAAGTCTGATACTCATGCATGCACAAACTAGTCGGTTCATAAGCGTCCTCCCATCTTTGACTGGCGATTTCTCGAAAACGAAGTAGAGTTGGCACCTACAATTTTGGAGTTTGGTTGGTACCTACCCATTCTATAAGAACGCGAAGTGGGAGCCCATAACTCGATGCACCTCTCAGACCGTCCCCTGATAAGAGTAAAACTACTTACTGAAAAGTATACAGGATAGGTTAGATGGATCCTCGCCGCACAGGGGACGTGGGCGTGTTGCAGCGCATTACCAATCAAAGCGCTGCGAATAATTTCGCACGCGAGTTACAAACAATATTTTTTCTACAGCGACTTTAATTTTATTAAAGTAAAGCCATGAACGATATTTATTATTATAATATTTAATGCAAATCAATTTTTTAAAACATATTAGTTGAATCTGTCCCAGATATAACTGCCCATTAGAAATATTATATGTGAAGAAAAATTATGTAATATTGTTATATAAGTCTATTTTTTGTTATATTATTAGGTAGTATTTTATAATTTGTCTTACTTTTTTATGATTGCACGTTTTTTAAAGTTTATTTGCTGTTATTTATATTATTAGGTGATATTATTTTATAATGTTTTAAAACATTTTTTTATATTTAAACCTTTTTAAAGTTTATTAAAATTTGCTGTTATATTACATACATATTACATAATTTGCATATACATTACATATATACAATAGTTTTCCAGAGAGTGTTCGAAATCTACCTCGGGCCAATGCCAAAGATATCATAATGAAATATTTAACAAGAAAAGCCTTTTATTCACTAAACGAATTCTATAGTGATAAAGACAGACCTGGTCTAGTGTAAAAAAGAAAAAAAAGAAAAGAAAAAAAAGGAAGGAAGGGGAAAGAGGAAAAAACATATATATAGTTGTTATAAAATTTTGTACTTGTATTTTATATTGACAATGTTCCATGCCGTTTTGGCTTTGTTTTTTTTTGGAATAAATAAACGATTATCTATCTATCTATCTATCTATTATTCGTGAATTATTTTATTATTTGTTCAACATTTTTTAATAATTGAACTTTTTTAAAGTTTATTTAAATTTGCTGTTACATATATTATTACATGGTATTTATTTATAATTTGTTTAAAATTTTCTATAATTGCACTTTTTTAAAAAATACCCAAAGGAGAAAAAATAAATCACACAAACATAGAATATCAGATATAAAAATTGAGCTTAAATTAAACTAGGTAAGTTTTCTCAATAAACTAAAAATGTCGCTAAGACCGTATTGAATTGCGAAAGATGTTGTTTTAAAAAACTTATATGTAAAAAATAAAATCCGACCCTGGTCAGAAATAATTGTTTGTGGCGGTTGGCATAGCAACCGTACATTGTTGCCAGTGGTTACGAAACGGTGGGTTGTTCGTTCATTACCGTCGAAGCACGATTTGAATTTGATCAGCTGATGATGAATGCTCTTAATAAGGCACCATATAGTAACTAATTGTAAGTGAAAATGTAAAGAGTAATTTTATACGGAGGATAAAAAAAATACCTATGTTAATTTTATTCAACTTCATTTGAACATTTTTAGTAACAAGTAACACTTAAAAAAATTAATGGCAATATTTATTTAGTAGAACAAATTAAAAGCTCGTTATTTTATACAAAGTGCATATTACATTTTCCAGTTAATTTATCCAAAGAAACTAAATATTCGATAAAAATAATAGATGCTCTATAAATATAATGAATACCAGAAATAAAATTTACATGCTTCTTAAAATAATAAAAATTTGATAAAAATAATAGAAACTTGATAGCGTTTTGCGTTTGGGGCAAAAAGGCATTTGGTACTTTTGGTCAGCACTTGATTATAGATAAATAGTATTGGTTAGTGTCAGCACTTGGTTATAGATAAATAGTTTTAGTTAGTTTTAATAGAGAATACGACTTATCGAGCGTTTAGATTACTCTAAAATTCAAAATTTTATTTAAAAGTGAACGTAAATTATCAAGCATTTATATATATTATTTAGTCCACATTTCATTAACATACCAAAGAGAATTTACCGTGCAAATGGTATATTTTATACTGTGATTTTATAATAAATATAAGGCATTCCTTATTATTTTATCCTTTATTTTGATTTTTTTTATCGAGATATATAATTTTTAATTTTTTAATCTGGAAATTACCCTACCGGGCGTTTATTCCGACCCTTTTTTATATTGTTAACCTTTTAAAAGTGGCATAGATTTTGCAGTGGCCGTATTATTGCGTTTTTAACATAAATTTTTAACAATATATATGTCTTTGTTTTTACAATAGATTTAATAATATTGTTTACTTTGAGAGTTTAACAGTAAAATTTACCAGTTTTAACAATTTTTCTTCATCTTTTACTTACTTTGTACCCACTTTTCTTGTTCTTTGGGAGCCTGTGGAAAACCAAAGAGGATACTTAAGGCTAATAATCTTTTAGACAGTAATTCTTTATATTCAAAACACAAAAATAATAAAATAATACTCCTACACTACAATAACAATAATACTAACAATAACCAAAACCAAGTGACAAAAATTTGATTATCCAAGTACAAACAGCTGATCGACTAAATAAAAGTCTGCGCGCAGGCTATTCTATTATAGATGGCATTGGTTGGTTTACCGAGTTACCTTTGGTTTCTATAATGATGAGTTTTTATTGACTTTTAAAATAATTTCGAAGTGTCAAGTATAATCTTAAATAAAATATGGAACACGAAATTCCGCAAGATGTTTTGCATTTTGCTAATGTAGCCATTTTAGAAATTATACTGCTTCTAGATATAAACAAGAATATTTGTTTTTAACGATTGGTGTTCCCAAAAAAACGTTAATACATTGGACAAAGAGGAGGTTTATCTAGCATATTTTTCCGAACTTTTTTAAGAAGTTAAAGTCGTCTACAATATGGGCCAGATATTCCATGCTGTAAACGTAATAAAACTGAAGCGAAACGTGGACATCAGCAAATTTTATAAGGTAATTGTCTTTATTTAGCAAAAAAATTCGGGCTTTAAATCTAAAACGTTGACCAAAGAAGATATCACCAAATTTTTATCCGAAGCTCCGGATAACATATTTGTTTCATTAAATCGCCAACTAACAAATTTAACTTTAAATGACATTGAAAATAGAAAGATATCTCAGTGGTTAACATACCAGACACAAAGACAATGTAACACGAACCTTTGTTGTTTCCGGTGAAAATTACATTTACTATTATATATAGAATTGCGTCCATCAAACACTAGCGATCGAAGATTTTTCATAAATTATTAAAATGGTAAATATACAGTGCAGTGCGTGGAGATAAACAAAATCGGAAAAATTTCCTCTGATATAGCCGGATCCGTAAGCTTAAAAATCTTGAAGAGACTACCGGACACTGTTTTATAAGGTCCTCCGCAACTTCATTGGCATTTCAAAAGAGATTATTTTAAAATTGAGTGTTTGTAGCGCTATAAAAACAGAAAGAAATTTTAAAGGAAGATATGATAATAATTTTGTTTTTTGCTGACAGAAGAATTATTTTCGCAATTTTCATAAAATATAAAACTAATTGTTATTTTATTTGTAAAATACAAAATGAAAATATTTATAGGTTGAGTTATAATAAACACAATAACCTAGGTTAGTTACTTTTTTTGTTTTGATAAGTTTTGAAATTTAATTTAGCATTAAAACAAAAATAATAAAACGTACTTTTTTATTAATTAAACACAAATTACGTACAACACATGAAACCTTTCAAATAATTAATTTAAAGATATGATTTTATAATTATTCTTAAAAATGGTATATTTCTGCAAGTGCAGGTATTAAAATGCATTTATCTTAAAGCAGAGACAAATTCAAAATCTTTCTTTTTCACCAATAAAAACAATGTATTTATATATATTAAGTTAGGTCAAATTGTGGTTGTTTTTCTGAGTTTTCCAAACAGCATATGCTAGTAATAGTAAGGAATAATCTATTGTTAATTTTAATGTTATAATTATTATTTAAAAAATAAAAACTAATACAAGTAACTTTATAAACCGAACTTCACCCTGCATTGTTACGCCCTTATACCCTTAAAATTACAATCATCCTGTTCAGGCAAACCCTATAATTTAGAACCTATTCTCTACCAGGTGTTGTGCCCTCTCAAACAAAATAAAAAATCAAAGGAAAGGCATGAAGTTGGGAAATATTAGCTTTTTTATTGATTTTATCAAAACAAAACATATATTTAAAACACGTATATTAAAATTTTCATTTTATTGCAAATTGTGTTCTTAAAAAGTTAAAACCTAACGCTAATCTGTAATATTACATTGTTTAAAACACATTATAAAAATTATCTAATCCCCTCTTTAAAAGGTCAGTCTGCTAGGTCATTTAAAAAAATTGTTTTGATAATATTTTTTTCTTAGTTTTTCGATAAGAAATAAACTTTAAACGCGTTTATCTCGAAACTATGGTTTTTGACATTACGTTGTCCGATTTTTAGAGACTACTGAACCGATTCTCATAAAATTTTAGCTAGAAAACCCTCAGATGTATACGTTCGATTTGACCTACAATCATCACAAAATTTTAATTTTTACTAATTGTTTTAAAATAAAAACCACAAAAAAACACTTTTTTATTTTTTCTTAAATAGTCCGCCATTTTGTTTATTATATGTAAAATTTAATGATTGTAGGTCAAATCGAACCCACTGTTATACCCAATCTAACGCTACTAAATGTTTTAATTTCAGATGATTCGTTTTAAAGATATGGACGACGTTACTTACATGTCTACTTTTTGAAGCGTTACCACTACTTATAATTATTATGTATGCAAAATGTTTAAAATTATAAAAAAATAAATTTTCCCAGCAGTTGAAGAGTGTGTTTATTAAGCAGAACATTTTTTTATTAATAGCTTTGATAGAAGCTTGAGTAGACTAACCCCTGAAGCAAAATACAAACCAATTAAATTATTTTTACAAAACTGTGAATAAACTCTTTATAGATAATTTTTTTTTCTACTTAGGTTTAAATATATAGGACTTAGGTTAAATATAAACATATATTAGGTTCTTCTTCTTCTTCTCTGGGAGCCGTTCTGATTCAATACCGGAGGCAGCGCAGCCCCTTGGGCTTTTTGTGCCTAATCTTCCATTATCTTTTATACCAATCCTCCCATCAGTCTTGTTCCTTCTACAAGTCTGTATAACCCCGAGACTGGTTGGTTGATATATTCCTGTGGGCTCATTTCCGGTTGCCCAAATAATGCCTGTCTTTTGTGATTCAATGCTTCACATTCGCGCAGGATATGGTAGGCTGTTTCTTTCCCCTCGTCGCACATCCTGCAACTTGGGTCCCCATTGTATGAGCCTATCTTTTGTAGGTGTCCTCTTAGGTTATCATGCCCTGTTAGTAACCCTACTGTTATGCGAAGTCTTTTCCTACTTTGTCTGAGTAGTTCTTTCTTCGTTCTTTTGGATGGGCCCCTTATAAAGCTTTTTCCATGTCTAATTCTACTAAGTTTTCCCCAGTATTCCTCGTATTTGTTTCGGATCCATTATCTGGTTTGCCCTCGTGCTGTGGTTTTGGTCATTCCAAGGGCAGGTTCTGGTTCAAAATGTGGTGTGGATGATCCCTGTCTTGCAACCTCATCCGCTTTTTCGTTGCCATCTATTCCCAAATGTTCTGGTACCCACAAGAGAGTAACTCTGTTGCGTTCTCCCAGGACTTCCAGTTTTTTTGGCATTCCCATGTCAGCTTGGACGTTACCTTGGGGTTTACTAGTGCCCCGAGTGACGCTTGGCTGTCTGTTATTACGCAGATCCGCTTGTTTTTTAAGATCTCTTCTATTAGGTTAATCTTACTCCAAATATATCAGTTAAATTTGTATACAGAACGTCATTTACTTGCTTTTTAATTTAGAGTTTTGATATTTGGATCAAAGATACAGTCATTTGGACCCGTATTTTTTGTAAAAAACAATTTAATATTACTTTCGGTATTACCGGAAATAGACCGAGATCGAGAATTTCAAATAGAACCCTGTATATATATTTTTACCCTGTTTGATACAGCGATAAATTTCCTTTTTAATGACCTATTACAAATAATGAAAAAGAAATTCATCACCACGTTTAATATTTACCAAGGAAGTTTAAAGGTGTATGGAAGCCCAATGCTATTGCCCATTCGATCAAAAAATGTCCAGCCCAGTATGAAAATAACTGTCAGAGTTGGCCCCGCCGATTTTGCGCAATAACGAAATTCCACGAAATAATTTAATGTGTTGCCTACTTACACACTGATAAATCAGTGTGTAGTTAGGCAACACATTATACTTTTATGAAAGCCGTATTAGTTTCGATTGTTTTGCTTTGTGTGATTATATTTTGTGGTTGCAGAAGTTTTTGGATTAATAAAAACTTTCTTATTTTAGTGATTAGTGTTTATTAAATTGTGACTATAATTTTGTGTTTATTGTTTGTTACTTATAATATCGTAACAAAATGACTAAAGGTTGTATGGTTTTGTCTTGCAAATCTAAGGGTAACATACCCGGCATTTTTTACTTTAGGTAAGTATTTCTTATATTTAAACTAGGTGCTTCTTATAAGACGTAACGTTAGGTAACCGAATAAATAATAATATATCAATTATGAATTATAGAAAATGAAAATTTCATAGGAAATAGCAGTGAGAAAAGAAATACAATCTTAACTATCTTTTAGATAATTTCCACAATGTTTGTGTATTTCTGTGGATTATTAAAAAGAAATAAAGTTTACATTTAGGTACTTTTATTTCATTTAATAATTTAGTACATTCTTTTAAAGGATCAAAATTATTAAATACTGGGCAGACCAGGAAAATTTTAATATAAGTATACAGGTCCCTCTATTTGAATAAAAAGAAGTACAATTTTATGTTAAAGTTCCTTTTTGCTTTTTCTGTATTTGTTTAAAAAGAAATTAGATTTTTGATTTCTTAAACTTACATTATCAACTTTTTAAGCTCGACATACTGTAGACACATAATATTTAACGGTTACTATTGCAATGGATACCTAGGTACCAAAGGTTACTAAACATTTTTAACCACTGTTATTCTGTTTCATGAATGTTTGTTATTAGTGAAAAGTAGATGCCTAAAAAGCAGTTATAAAAATTATCACTTTTTAATGTACAACCACAATCAACACTATCTCGCCCTTCTTTTATCACAAAATTGGTGATAAGTACATGAAATTATCATACAATGTTTGAAATTTATTTTTAAAAAATCGTGTTTTTATTTATTTACAAAGATTTTTGGTAAAAATACAAAACTCCCAAAAATATCGACCATTTAAATAGAAGGCTGTAAAGTGGCGCCATCTATTCTTTCCATATTATATCAGATGATATAAAATCCAATATTACACAATAATTTTAAATATTCTATGGTAGTATCGTTTAATAACCAACAATTTTGTGCAAAAATAAAAAAAAAAAGAAAAGTGAATGCTTGAATTTGACATTTGGTGATGTCGACTTTATAGATAGTAACAAAGAATTATGGAAGTCCAGCTCTGACCTACTATTCATTGCGCAAACTCCGCGGAGTCAATCCCCCGATTCCCGCTGCCCTGCACGCCTGGACAATTTTGTTCTACAATATTGGGCTTCCATACACCTTTAAACTTCCTTGATATTTACTTCTTTGACATGGCGAAAATTTTAAATAGGAAATTATATTTTTTTATATTAACATTGATCCATGACGCCTCAGTGCCCCCATATTGATTTAAGAAAAGTCTCCTGCTCAGGCCATCTTGAAAACAAATGTCTACTTGTGATATGTCAGTAAAAAGAGAAAGTATCGTTTTATTAAACATTTAACGCTCTTTAATATATACAGGGTTCTATTTAAAAATCTTGAAATAGGTCTATTTCCGGTAAACACCTAATTGACATTTTTTTTTACAGAAAGTAGGAATCCAAATATAGACTATATGTTTGGGCCAAATTTCTCTCTAAATTACAAAGCAGCTGAATAACGTTCTGATCAATGAGTTCGTTGCCAGCCGATATATTACTACAAATAATTTTTAGCGATTAAAAAACAGATAAAAATGAAAAAATATACTGGAATACCTAATAAAATAAGCAAAATCTTCTAAGCATACACTTTTAGGATTAAGTGTATAAAGTTTCATAATTAACAGCATAAAAGCGAAAGAAAATGCTAAGAGGAGATAAGGGCAAGGATTTTCTTTTCTGCTGACACACTGGCAAGGGGAAATATTTAAGGAGCTTTTGAAAGAGTAATAAATTGAATGATATGTTATACCTAAAAAACGAATCGCGACTCTTTAGAGCAAAAAGTGCTGCCAATTCAACTTTTAATATATCCATAAAAAACTAAATTTTATTATTTTTCGGGATTTTCAAATAAGAAGAGTTTTTGCATCCGCTCCCTGTAAAAAAATATTTTTGAACATGTGTGCAATTTTTTTCTGCAGTAGTTAATCCTTTGTTTTACCAAAGGCACTAAAAATTTTAAAGAAAGGTGCATTTATGTACAGAATATATTTTTAGATACCTGCTACATTTTCCACATTTATTATTATTATTATTATTATTATTGTTAATTATATAAACAAGAACATATTTCCTTTTTTATTTAATATTGTGTTTAAACTCGAATTTTCCTGTCTCTAATTTTAAACAATTTCTGGTGACGTTCTGTTAACGCCTTAACTAGATGGTTTTGGCAAAATCCCTGACTTCAACGGCACAATTTACTATATGCAATCTCCAGCTAGCCTTATCGTATATTTTACTAAAACGATTTTATTTAATAATATTATAAAATATTTTATTTACCTAAGTAAAATGCCAATAAAATGTGTGCCAAATAAGAAAAAAAAATACTTATTTTCCTAAGTGCTACTTTTCCGCACGCCAAAGCAGTTAGACGAACGACGCGAAGCGGAGTTCGAATAAGCTTTAAGTGCGGAAAAGTCACTTTGCGCAAGTATTAGGAACAATACTTTTTCTACTTGCGAATACTTTTTCTACAAGCGTCTAATTAAAGAATATGATTATTAGAAATATACGAATATTTCAGTAAAAATTAAAAATCCAAAGTAAATAATTACATTTTTATTTTAACTGATTATACCAAAAAAACTATTATTCATTATTATTAACAATATTAATGTTAAAAGTACAATTAGTTGCATGTTGAAGGTGTATGGCCGATTTAAAATGATTTCTTAGGAACGTCGATGATGGTTCGCTGCTCGATGTTAAGACGAAATATTGTATTTTAACTGATTGAACAGCGTCTCTGGAACAGGACATTTTCCTGGCTTCTTAAGAGTTTTTGGCTTGTTGCAGTTTTTTTTTTATTTAACCCCTTTTTGTAAACTGTTGATTCTTCAATTATCCCTCGGCTACCGTTGTTGATTTCCAACCGCCTAACCGCTTTATATCTATGGGTCCTTTTCCGGAATTTGCAAGAACGTTGCAGAAGATCCCGGAAGCTGTGGCCGGTATATAGCTCTGGATTCGGCAACTTTAAAAATGCTGCTATCTCAGAAGGCATCTTCTTAAATGTATTGATCCCAACGGATTGTTTTTGTCAAATTCCCCTTTTAAAATATACGAAAAACCGTTGATGTGTTGTCGGTGGCGTAATGCTGTATACTTCCGATATAAGAACAAATACTTTCCGTCGTTGATCTCATCAGACAGGACAAAACTACGTGGGGGTATATTTTTTGCGTCTTGAATCTTCACAACAATTAGGTTGCCTTTGTCCTCGATGTCGGATGTTTTCATTTTTGCGAGATCTTCTCGTCTGCAGGCGCCGGCAAGTCCGAAAATGGTCGCAATTTTTATCAAAAGATATATTTTATTTCATGAGGTGCTTCATTAATAAATGTAGATATTTCTTGCCGATATCTACATTTTTCTTGATCTTTAAAACACTTTCCATCATAGAGTGTTTCGACCATAAAGTATTTGGACTAAATATTTTGCTTAATTTAAGAAAATAGGCTAAACGTACCTCCTCTTTCAAAGTTTTAACGTTTCTTCTTCACACCATGTTTCAAATGAATTATACTGTTTCTCGTACTTTTCTTTTGATTTTGCCGGCAGGAGCTCCAAGTTCGCCAAACTTGCGGCTTTTAAAACATCGTCAGGCAATTCTTCCTCCATTCTTAGAAACTTATTTTAAACTTTTCACCGAATTTTCTGATGCTTCCGTGACATTAGAAAATGTTTGTATTGGTTGCTGCAGCAACAAGAATTTTTTTTGTTTTTTTTGTTTAGCATGGTGTCTATGAAATACATGATGCATGGAAAAAATATTAAAATGAAATAAAGAAAATTGATATGGGATAGTTACTAAGCGCCAAATGTATCTAAAATTTAATAAAGCACAATAAAGAATATGTAGAACCCTTTTTTTAATATTATTTCATCCAGAAGTTTTAATACATTAAAAAATCGACCATAAATACGGCAAATATGCAGAACGAGAATGCGTGCGCAAAGTGTTTTCGTGCGCAAAGTTAAACTTTGCGCACTCATTTACGTGCGCAAAGTAAAAAAAAAATTTTTTGGCGATGTGTTATTCTAAAATAGTTTTTGATCACTGCATTACTTTGACATCTTTAAGTAAAAAATTATATTTTTTTCAAAACAAAGCAAATAAAGTTTTGGTCACACATAATTCTTTTAGCTCGATCATATAATTAGGTCTTAGGAAAAAGAAAGTTGCATTTGACAAACTTTTCTTTTAATTAATATTTTTCAAAAACTCTCGTAATTTCAAAAACACTCTTATACGAAATTTTTTTCACATTAAAATTACCAAAAAGTAAAAAAATGTTTCCCCTAACTTACTTTCAAAAATTTTTTTTATTAACGGTAATCACTATGACACATATTAATCACAGGCTTTTGGGTTTTTTTTGGTTTTAAAAAAATTTAATCAATAAACTGGAAAAAGCATCCATTTGGCATAAGCGTGGCATCATAAAGGGTACTTCCCCAAAGGTTCTGCCGAGCGATGAATGAACCTAAAACTTAAACAATAGGTTTGTTCCAACACAAAAAAAAACCGTCACCGAACGATCCCCCCCATGCGCGGTGTTAAAAATTGGGACGCATTTTAATCACTGCGCATGAGCGTGATCATTGGTTTTTTTTTTTTGAACGGTTTCTGGCGCTGTTGGAACAAACCTAATAAAATCCACCAAAAACCCGGGAAAATGGTTACTACAGATACTATTTGCATGGCTGCCAAGTATCTTTCTGTTTCATTTACTTGATAGTATATTATGATTAAATTTTACTTAATTTACCCTTAATTTAAAATCAAAATCCCCTACTATTGTATTTTAAACTTGAATAATATTTGTTATATTTATTACTATAAAGTATTACACAAAAAAAAAAGTTAAAAAAATTTTTTTTGTTTTTGGATCTACTAATAAAGGCGCGACAACGTGAAAAAAGGCATTTTTCGTGGAGGCGTACTTCACCCAAACGATATAATAATCGTTGTACTTCGGCTACCTTCGGCTTCGCCTGACAGATGATACATTAAATATGGCGTTTTAGTATGAATGTTTGTTGTTGTTTTTGGGTTATTTTTTTTAACAATTGTGTAAATTGTAGTTTTTTGTAAGTACTTTTAAAATTAAAATGGAAAAGGAATGCCAAGTGTGAAAATTGACGGATATGTTTCCCCGGATTATCATTTCACAAGTTTTTTCAAACACTAGCGGATGCAGACAGCTCGCGAAAAGTATTCCCAAACACGAAAGATTTACGACACCCCGAAATCGGGCGAAAGGTATTGATGGGAGAGGAATGATTTTTTTTTTTAGCTTTTTATTTTAAACTTTTGGTGATTTATCACGCCTAAAATACAATTGGGGAAAATAAAAAAGCCGCTTTAACTAACTAGAACTAACCATATTTTCCCCCCCTGGCCCCACGAGAATCAGCCCCCAAAGGGCGGTCATGGAATTTGGTTAGATAAAGGGCTTTTTTTTTTTTCCCCAAATTTATTTCAGACGTGATAAATCACCTTCTTTTTTTTAATTTGGCATGTTTTTATACGATTTCTGTGGGGTGGGTATTTTAAAAAAAAAAGGGCCAGTAATTTACATTACACACTAGTGCCTAAAGGAACACCGTATAATTCAAACATTTTTTTCCAAATTATTATTATAATAATTTTATTATCAAACATAGTGTATGGACGGCGCTTTATTAATATGCTAAAATTTGGTATATTTAGGTTTTTTTTTTTTATATAAATATATTCTTTTAAAAAACGATCTCAAATAAAAAAAATTAATAAGTTATATAGCGAAGCGGTCCATTGCGTAAAAAAAATAAGTTAACACACTTTTTTTTTATAAATAACTACTTTTAATAATATTTTTTTTTTGGGGATGATTTGAAAAAGATGCAGTCATTTAATTTTCTTATTTATTTATTTTTTAACGAACATTTTTTAAAACATTATTAATTGTTTGGGATTTTTCTATAATCTAACGTAATAAACAATATTGGGGCGCCCGTTAGTAGGCAACTAACTACACAACAACAATCGCGCCAAGGCATTCGTGTCAAGTTCGGGACATTTGCGTCTGGGAATACTTTTCGCGAGCTGTCTGCATCCGCTAGTAGTACAAACTATGCTTGTACCATTCTATCGCCAATAATAAACACAAAACATGTTGGGCGCAGCTCTCGATTCGTTTATGAATAAAATGAAAATTTTCTATCTATGCTGTCAGCTCATTGAGTTTGTTAGTATGTTTTTGTTGGTATATCTGGCCCCGAAATTTTCTAGAAAATGGGAACTTCAATCCTGGGCTCGGGGTTTGGAACGAGCCTGCTCACCCCATGAACTGGAAAATCGCCTGACACGAAAAAAGTAAAACCCCCAAAAAATTTGAGTACTTTACGTTTCGGTGGGCAAGTCGCCCCCCGTTGTCAAATGAATTAAAAAAAAAAATAAAATTAAAACCAAATTTTTTAAAATTTTTTGGGTTTTAAAAAATTTTGTCATAAAATTTTATTTTTAGAAAATTTTAAGGCAATAATCCCAACAATAACATACTAATACAATAAACATTTTTACGGGCTTTTTTGGGTTTTTTTTGGTTATGGGAAATGCGGGGGAAATTTTTTTATTAAGGTAATAATTTATTAATATAATTTGCCTTGGCTTTTTTCCCATTCCAGCGGCCATTGAGGGAGTGTCCTGAGGGCGCTGGGATCGTCCGTTTGCACTTTTCTTGCATCCGGTAATGGAAATTCTTCCAGCTAGTTCGGACATTTCCACATTGCTGTGAAGGGCGCGAGGTTTGCAAGGCCCAGTGTGTTTTAACTTTTAGAGCTTTTAGCAGTTCACAGATACAGTTAAACAGTTAGCATAGTTACGTTGCATTGTTGTTACGATAGAAACGTTTATGAACCTGATTGCTAAAGGTGAAAAACGAGGATCCGTGTTTTTATACTAGTTGCTACGGAAGAATATTCTATACACTCCCAAAAATTTTTTAATCTGACGAGAAGCAGTGTTTTATCTGTTAATGCGGTACATTCATAGTAAAAAGTACTTTACTATTAGATACTGTGACTTTACATTGTTTTCTGGGTATTTGACGCAACGTTTGTTACATCTGAGTGTCGGAGTGACTTATAACAAAAATAGTTTCAAACATAGCCTATTGACACTATTACCAATGCCATGACTCTTTAGATCGATAAGAATGCCAAATCTTTTAATATATTTAAAGCGTTAAACAAGTCTAACATAATGCCCAAAATAGGCTGGAATATAGATGTCTCAAAGTATACCGTGTTAGCTCTTGTCTTCATTTATGGATTACACCTGCCGACCGCAATAAAACTGCAGATCGGTAGGTATTAAAGGACAGAACATTGGGGACGGACTTTAATAATATAAAGATTTATAATTTTTTGTTTATTTAGGTAAGTATAATCTTAAAATTACATTAAGAAATTAAATATATGCAAAGTTTTAATAAATGTATAACTGCATTATCTATACATACTCGTAATTACATTTTTAATCTAAATTTCTAAATATAATTCTGTTTCACTATCAGTGTCATCATTGAGATTAATTACAATAGGATTTATGTTGTTTTGGATAGAAATGTAAGAGTCTAAATTTTTATAATGTGCTGTAGTGAATTTTTCCAGCTCTCAACTGGTATGTTAGTAATTACATTTTTTATCAAGTTTATAACACTAGGACTTAAAGTAGGTGTACCATTTTCTGCTCTGATCTTTGATTTTTACTTGGTTCCTAATTGCTCTATGGGCTTAAACATACAGTGATACGGAAGCCGTAAGACAGTATGCCCGGCCTGTTCAGCCAAATTATTACATACATATTGTCTTTCGTGCATATGAATTTAGGACTTCCAAAAGATGCGTTTTTCTGTAGCTAAATTCAAAATAAATATCATTTTTTAACAAATATTCCTGAATTTAATTTTAAACTTGATGGTGCTTTGTGTAGCAGACGGCTGTGATAGCTTGCGTTATCCATGACAATAACACTGTTGTTTGGAATATTTTTTAAAAGATAATTTTGAAACCAGTTTTCAAAAGTTCTGCACATGTATCCTCCTGATTATCAAGCTTGAATCCTTAATATTCTTTGCAAGACAACAGCAAGCAGTTTGGGACAAATCCGTCTTCTGAACCAGCGTGTATTATGGAAATGCGTTTTCCTTTATTTGAAGGTGCTTTCGTCCGACAGTTTTGACTGGAATCAACCCATCCTTTGGATACTGTGTCGTGTGTATCGAACCATGTTTCATCAATTAACGATCTGTTTTTTAACCTATATCTTTTAATTTCTTGAAGGTAATTAAATCTCCAAGTGAGTAATCGGTGTGATTCCATTACTACTTGTCTTTTGTCTATTTTGCGGTATTTAAATCATTTTACAAACACTTATGGAGGGTAGCAAGGCTAATATTTATATTACGGTTTCGTCTTCGTCTAGCTTCTTTTTCAGTTATCCAAGGTAGGAATAACTCCCTTTCATAAGGATAAATGTTCGTGAACTCAAATAAGCATTTCTGAATAGAACAGGCTTTGACTGATATTTTTTTAGAATAATCCATAAACGCTTCTATAAAATCAAAATACTAACTATACCGGGTTTTGAGTTTTTTTAACTATTCTCCACTTTTCGTCAAGGATGCCTATCTACCAAAAACGACAATTACTGCATTTCAGTACCACTTTAGAAATTGTGGTAGGGCATCTGAACGTAATGTAATTAATCACTACCTTTAAAATACTCTACTAAAAATTAGATAATAGCATCAGATGAAACCTATAAATTAATCTAAAATCCAAACCACACAAAATGCATGCGGTGTTCAAAGCGATAGAGATCATTAATGCAATTTATACCCATGAAACTACCTAATCCGTTATTACGCAGAATATTTGAATTTTAGAATATTATTTCTAACATGCATGCGCCATAAACTTAGAATTCAGAATTTAAACCATTGTAAGCAGCTTATTCTAAACGACTCTGGCAAGTTATTAAAATATTTACTACTTTCCTGTATAGAAGGTCTTGATGCGCCAAACATAGGTCTAGGTGTTGCTGGTTGATCCGAGGATCATTTCCTGCCGAGTTGGTCACTTTAGGGAAGGATGTAGGCTTAGGAGAAGGCGCTTCATCTGTTTCAGAACTTACAGAATCTGGCACCTGAGATTGTTGTGGTTGCTGAAATTCATGTACGGGAGAGATTGAGAAGGTGTAAGAAGGTGTAGGAGTGCGTAAAGTTGATTGTGGAGAGGAATGTGGAAAAGGTGGTGACTTAATACCGATAAATGGCCGAGACACCGGCGACGGTGACGTTGAAGGAGCTACTTCTTGAGACGTAACAGTTCCTTGCAAAGGACTTGCTTGACTACTTTGTATAAATGGCGATCCTGGTTCCGACATTGTACGCTGAACTCTTGCGATAACTGTAAATATGTACACATAAGTTTAGATATTAATTATTTACCCCAAAAAGCAGGAATTCGTATCTTTTTTATTTTTAAATGTGGCATGTCAGTAGATTTTTTAAAGCTATCTAAAACGTTGATATAATATAAACATTAACAGCTTACTAAAAATATTAAATATTTGATTCAATGACCCATCATGAAAATTAAAAGTAATAATTTAAACTTAAATTTGCACTTATTTATAAGCCAAACTATCTTATTCCTGCACATGTTAATTTAATTTAATAGCTATTTTCTTAAATCCGGCCAAAACTCAAATCTTTTTTTAGCAAAAAACTAAGATACTGTTTATGTGCACATATTCCTTTAATTGCGACCATAATCAGAAAGACTGTTTAATACCTTGCACACGCTGTTCATGAATAACGTTCTGCTGTTGCTGAGCTTGTTGCTGCCTCAATGCTTGTAACTGTTTCCACTGCCTTTCTTGCTCGGCTTCTCTCACTGACTTTTGCTGTTGAGACATTTTTCTTGATCCTATTATAATTTAAAAAAACAACATAGCGTAAATATGCTGTATCATACTTCTCAATGGTACCTCTATTTAACTCTACTAATTTTTAATCTATTAGATAAACGACCTAATACAGTTTAATTCAAAAATTGAAACCAAGGACATGTTTTTTTTTCTAAAGCTAATTTAAATTTGGAGAATTTGTTGGCTACTCAAATTGCTCATTTCGCACATCAAATGCTTATGTGATAGTTGAAGAATGTTAGACATACATTCTAGTTTTATTACCAAAATTTAGCCCTTATTTAACGTTACGTAGAATGACAACAGGTTCTATAACTGCTTTTAATTTTTAAATAGCAGTAACATCACTCCGACGAAAGACCCCGGTAAACTCCTTAAAAGCAGTTCCTTGTATTTGGCTTAATTTTGACCACAATAATCAACTTCCGGATGTGTTGACCTCAAAAAGTAAGGCTATTTTTCACAACTTTTAAAGCACACAGCAAAAATCTAGAACGTGTAGATATAACTTTGGTCAAATCGAGGCTCTATTCTCTGAGTGCTTGAGGATTACCTGAAGCTTTAAAACATTAACACTTGTTCGTATTCGAACTTATTAAAGTATGTTCCTGATAGTTTCAATTTATATTTGCTTCCACATACCATCAAAACATCCATAAGTTTTTTTTTTTAAAGATACCAAGTCCTTTTTATTTTGGGGGTTTTTTAAAAATTTTCCCCTTAATATACAGGGGTTTTTTCCTAAGTATACTAAAATTTTAAGGGGGTGATTTCAAAAAAAAGGGTTTATATTCAAAATGTTTTTTTTCCAAAATACTGGAAATTTTTTTTGGGTTTTTAAAAAATCAGAAAATCGATATGTCGTCATTTTCTCAATTTTAAAACGTTTGCAATGTTAATTAGAGAGCATGTTTCAGTGTAATAAAAATGTAATCGTTCCCCCAAAGGGGGGTGTGCGTAGGCACTGATATTTTTAAATTTGTGAATTTTAGTTCTAATCGTATTCACTATCCGACATAAGATGCCCCTTAAAAATTTTTTTTGGGGGCGTTCAAAAAAAATTTTTAAAAAAAGCATGAAAAAAAAAAATTTATTTTGAAGTAAACACATAATTTGTGTCAAACTATGGTCAAACTTGAATACCAAGGCTAAATTTATATATTAATAATGTTTTTTTTTTTTTTTTTTAATTGTAAAAAATTTTTAAAAAAATTTAAAAAATATGTTTTTTATTTTCCCAAATTTTCGCATAAGATAAGATAAAAAAGAAAATTTTGGGGGCTTTTTAAAAAACATTTGTCATATAAAAAAACCCCCTTTTTTACCATTTAGGTTTCTAATTTTGCCGTCATCCTTGGTTCCAAGTTTTGACAAGTGTTTTTTTCTTTATTTATAAAGATATTTTTACACATGACAATCTACTAAACAAAAAATTAAAAAATAGAGATTATCACCAATTTTTAAAAAAACATTATCCCAAACATTTAAAAACGTACCCCCTTTAAATAATTTAACTACACCTTTAAATTAATTTTAAAATGCATTGAAATATTTTTAATTTAAATATGGTTTTTTAAAAAAATTTTAAAATATAATACATTTTCACTTAAAAAATTTTTTTTTTTTTAAAAAGTTTTCTTTTCCAAAAAAAAATTTTTTTAAAAAAAAAAAAACAAAAAAAAAAGGGTTAACTATTATGCAATATCGATAATATAAATGATCCATAAAATTATAGTACAACCAAAAAAATTTTCACAGTTTTGACGTTAAGACATACCTTTTTTTTCCCCCTTAAAAGCCCTTTTTAAAAATTTTTTTAAAAATATATTTTTTTAATTTAAACCTCTTGCACTTTTTAAATATTTCGATAATCAAAAAAAAAATATTGATATTGACTTTAAATTTTTTTAAAAATTGATATTTTTACTATTCTTTTATGTCAATTTTATTTGTAAGTGAGCAAACTATTTATAAAGTGCATAACTTTTTTAAAAAGTAAAATATTTTTTTGTTAGTTCTAATTAGTTTAAAAAATTTAAAAGTTCTTTCTTTGCTTTTTTTCTAAAGCACAAAAGCCCAAGAGGCTGCGCTGCCGTAGTACATCTAGCGGGTTCCCAGAAGAATTGATGTTTCAATACAAAATTTTTAATTATCTTTTTTCTTAATTTTATTAATATTAACATGTTTAAACTTCATAAGGTTTTCAACTTACGTATTTAAAATATTGTTTGGAAAAATGCAAAGAAAGTTTTATTATAAGAAAAATAAACTAATTACACAAACCGCTTACCCAAAGAAAATAATAATTTTAATATAAATTTGAAAGTTTTATATATAAATGGGGAAAAAAAAAAAAAATATTTTGTTAGAAAATATGAAAATTATAAGGTCAAAAAAAAAATAATTTAAGGAACATACAGAGTTTATGGGATTCACATGATTAAATCTTTGAATAAGAATTATCAACCCATAGACTCCTAAATATGTGTAATTGAATAATTTATTGCACACTGTCACAAATATGACATTATGCATTAAGGACTCGATTATGTTTTTTTGTGAACACTCAGTTAATATACAATTCTAAAAAGCTACATCGTTTGGGAAAGCTCTGTCAATATTGACCAAATTCAAAAAACATAAAAAAAATTTATCATAGTAGTTTCTACCCCTAAATTTCAATCAATTGTAACTTTATAGATTATTAGTGTCAAAGAATTAACTGTATGACATCCATTTACGAAAATGATTATATTCGTTTCGATTTTTTTAAAAAATAAATTGTCTGGTGAAAAATATCCCAATAAAAAAAATACAAATATTTTCAAAAAAAATTTTCGACAAATTTTAATTTCATGATATTAATAAAAGTGATAATTAAATTTAGGCTAGAGACCATGAGAGCAATGTATCATGTTTTAATTTTATACATTAAAAAAGGGTTTTTTTTCTAAAAATTTTTAAAAGCGTTAGTTACAAAATAATTACAAAAATACTGATGAAAACATTTGTAAAGAAAAGGCATTAGGTCTTTATAATAACTATATTACCTACTATGAATTGGGAGTCAATATTCATATATATTGCAGAGTGGTTTTTTGCATACAGCCTGCTGTGCTCTGTCATTTAATCTTGTATTTTAAAATGATTTTAAAAATTTTAAAATTTCTAGTTAGCAAAAAAGTAGATGTAATTTTTATTAATTTCAACCAAAGGTATTTGAAATGTTTTTAAATGACATATAGGTAAAATATACAAAATGCTATTTTTTAACAATTTATTACACTAGCTCCACGAACAGAATTTTCCTTGAAATGTTATTTTTTTGCACGTTGACAAGAAGAAAACGAGCCCTTAATTTTTCCCTTTCAAATGCATTTAGCTGTGTCATTCGTTACATAAAAACCCTTTTTGAAAATAAATTTTAAAGGTTAACAAAAAATTTAAAACCGCAAAATAATTATGCCTAAGTAGCCATGCAAATAAATAATATTTAAATTACCAAATTGTTATCAATACCCAAGCTTATTAATAAACTTCCCAATAAAAATACTGGACCATATTTACTAGAAACCCCGGGAAGTATAAACAGCAAAAATTTTAAAACTAAATTAAATGTATCGTGTTTTTTTTTTTAATGGAATAAAAATTTTGGGATGTTTAAATTTAAATCTAAATATTTCAAAACATT